>JAQZBX010103002.1:0-11104 GCA_029593785.1 Cabassous unicinctus | reverse complement strand
TGAAAAGTCCAGGGCACTCTTTTACAGAATGTTCCACATTCTGGATTTTTCCAGTATTTTCTCCATAGTATTGTTCTGTTTCATGTAACCTGGAAGTTAGGTCTGATTCTTGGTTAAGTTCAGGTTAAACATTTTTTAAAAGAATACTTGAAAGTTGATATCTTTTACTAAACACAACACATCAGCAGGCACATAATGACAAGCGGTGTAACTGCTATTGGTAATAATTTTGATCACTTGGTTAGGGAGGTAACCATCAATTTTTCCATTATAAATATAGAGAATGTAGTTCAGGATTGAAATCATGTCATTGTGAGAGTATCTCATTCACTTACAACACTTCCCTTAATTATTTAAAGAATCCATTTCTGACTCTTGCTTGAATTAATTATAGCATGTGATAAAAAAAATAATAACTTTTCAAATGATCTCAATCCTTCTCTATTTACTATTGCTGATCTTCTAAAGGGAAAATAAAACATCTTTTTTTCATTGTTTTACCAGGTAAACACTCTTCCCATTTAACTTTGCAATAGGTACACATCAAACAAATCTCATTATGTTCAGTAGCTTTATTTCTTAAGGAAAAAAAACAAATAACTTTTGTGATTTTCCATGGGTCCATTAGCAAAAATTTAAGATGATTTTGCATGTAAGCAATATCTTGAATTTTTAAAATTAATTTTATTTTTATGATCCTGTTCTGGGATGCTGAAACATCAAAACAGTTTTCAAAAGATATTTGAGGACATGATTTACTAAGATTACATGTGACTGAGAAACAATCTATTCATCTCTTTAATCCAAATGACAAAAACATTGGTGAAATGAGTTAAAAAGAGCAGAACTGTAATGAGAAAAATTTATGTTCTAAGGCTGACACTACCCAAAGTCTGAACTTAAAATAAAGCTACTGTGATCAAATGGGGTGTCATTGGTCAAAAGATAGACAAGTATATATGCCCTACAAATAAACCCACTTAAATGTAAAAATATATCATTAACAAAGGGACATCATCACAAAGGCTTCATTCCCATGGGACTGACAGTAGAGTCTCTTATCACTCTGGGACCCCTCAATCCATGTCCACCTTTGCTCACCTACTGCTTTTCTGATTGTGATGAAAATGCAGAAGCAGCCAGTGGTCAGTTTAGCTATTAACTATACAGCCACTGTAATTAGTGAACTTGAATGATATAGGTATAACCTTTTCAAAGGAAGAGTGGGCCATGATGGCACATCCCAGCAAAAGCTATTCAGAGATGTAATGCTGGAAATTTTCATTCATCTGGTCTCATTGGGATATCAAGTTTTCAAATCAGATGTATGTTCCCAATTGAAGAAAAGAGAGGAGCTTTGGGCAGAAGGAATAGGGTTTGTTTAAAACAAGAATGCAGGTGTATTATAGGAACCTGTTCTTCTGTGCAGGGAGAATACTGCTTAGTAACTGGGCATGGAAAGTGGCATTAAAAACAAGAGATGGTAACGATATGGCATATTTTCAAGAAAAACATTCTAGCATTATATCACTGGGAACTCAAATTCCAAAGAATCCCCCTAAATGTATTGATTTACAAGATTTCCCTCAGATATTCACAGTGACTCAACATGTGTCAGTTCATGAGGGAAGTGATTCCTATTTTAGCAAACTCTTTGGAAAAGCCTTCAGTTACCAATCATCTTTTACTCAACAGAAGCAAATTCACATTATAAATAAATCATATTCATATCATCTTAATGGCAAAGTCTTTATTCAAACCTCTATCCATAGACAATAGAATGAACATTGGAGAGAAAGTTTTTGAATGTCATGTGTGAGAAAGCCCTCAATAGATGTTCTTATGTTAGGAAACATGAGAAAACTCACACTGGTGAGAAACACTGAATGTCGTTAGTGTGAGAAAGCCTTCTCCCTTTTTTTCTGACCTTAAGTGACATGAAAGGATAAACCCCCTGGAGAGAAGCATTCTGAATGCCACCTTTGTGGGAAAGCCTTCAGTCAGTGTTCTACCCTTAGACAACATGAGAGCATTCACACTGGAGATAAAACCTATGAATATCATCTATATGGAAAAACTTACACCAATTTTTCTGGCTTCAGATAACATGAGAGGGATACCTGGAGAGAAACATCATCAATGTTATCGTTGTGAGAAAACTTCCTGTAGATGTTTTCAATGTAGAAAACTTGAGAAAACACAAACAAGAGAGAAATCCTATGAATGTCGTTAATGTTGGAAAGCCTTCTTTAAATATTTTAATATTAGAAAACTTGAGAAAATTCACACTTGAAAATTCACACCTATTTCAATTTTCACTTGAAAATTCACACTTATTATCCATAAATATCATTGATATAGGAAAGCCATAAATTTATTTTTGTATTTTTAGACAAAATGAGAGAAATCAAATTAGATGGAAAGCCCAGGAGTGCTATATATGTTAAAATGTCTTCAGGCAATGTTCTGACCCTAGATGATATGACATCATTAATTATAAATGTTTTTAATAAAGAAGAAATTCCAGCTTTTACCACACCAGAGAACTAACACAGAAGAAGCACTATATTTGTAGTCAATATGGAAGAGCTTTACCTTATCATTACTATTTCAGACAATCTAAACTAATTTGTACTGAAAGGAATCATTACAAATGTCATCTATGTAGCAAAGCCTTCCGTTATTGATCTGATAACAAACAACATGAATGAACTCACAATATAAATGTAAAAAAGTGTAAGAATCTTCATCTGCCACTCTTTAAGTCATAAACCAAAGATATCACATGGAAGAGAAATTATGAGTCTGTAATCAGTGTGGAAATACTTTAATTTATAATTTATCCTTAAATTGACTGATCTACATAAGAAAGAAACACTAGGTCTGTAATCAGTGTGCACAAGCATTTTGCCATTAACCAACATTGGTGAGCTAAAAAAAGTTTAAGCATAACCACAAAAACAAACAATAAGTGTGTAAAATCCTTACTGCTAGGACCAAACTCTTAGGGGTGGTGCCAGATAATTCATATTGGATAAGTTATTCAGTGAAAATCATGAGAAGTAATTTATTGATACAGCAACAGTTATAGAACATGTGATAATTCACACTGCATAAAACACTCTCAGAATCCTAAATGAAGGAAAGTCTTCAGTCAGCAGGCAAGGATGATATCTCTCACCACTATAGCTCCACCATGCAAAATGTTAGAAGACAATGTTTTACCCTAAATTGCAATGAAGAAAGTGATGTTGGTTCTCATCACAGAATAGAAAAAATATATAAAAGTTGATTAAAGGAAAAAATATATATTTTTTGCAGATGATATGAAGAGTTATATAAAACTACTATTAAACTAATAAGAATTTTAATAAATTAGTGAATTTAGGAGTTCATAGTGTACAAAATAAAAGTAAATTTCAATTTTATTCATCTATATTTAGAAGTAATTATAAAATGAAATATAAGAAGCAGTTACAAACCACCAAAATATAAGATATACAATTGTTTTTTCTGAATGAAGAATACTTTTAAATGAAGATGAGTAAAGCTCTATACTGATAATTAAACTGTTACTTAGAGGATTTATGGAAGATCTAGATATATGTGATATGTATTCCACACATGGATTCAAAGCCTAAGTAATTTTTATTTTTTTGCACGCAGAAAGTTTATTGGGAAGCATTTCCAACAGAGGGGATCTGAAGAATAGACTTCAACCCTTAAGTAATCTTAATGCATCAGTTCTCCCACATACGATCTGTAGATTAAATGCAATTCCAGAGAAGTGGTTGTGGCTCAAGTGATTGAGCTCCACCCTACCACATGGGAGGTCCTGGGTTCAGTTTCCATTGCTTCCTGGAGAAGATGAGCAAGACAGTGAGCTGGTGTTACAGGCAGGCATGGCATGCTGATGCAACAAGATGATGCAAGAAGGAGACGCAAAGAGGAAATACAATGAAAGGCACAATAAAGCAGGGACCTGAGGTGGCTCAAGCAATTGAGCCCTTTCTCCCACATGGGGGGTCCTAGGTTCAGTTCCCAGTGCTTCATAAAGAAAAGAGGAAAAGACACAGAGAGCAGTGAGTGCAAACAATGAGGGGGAAATAAATAAATAAAATAAATCTTTAAAAACCAACACAAAATAAATAGGCAATTCCAGTCTCTGTCTGTTTTGTAAAGAACTGTGGAGAGTATGAAGTGTTATACAACTTGCACAGTCATTTTCTTCTGATAATTTTATGGATACAAAAGAAACACAAGGCAGCTAAATGAATGAAATTGTTCTTTATTGACACACAAGATTAACAGCTAGAGCACCATGACTTTCCTGCAGGTGATTCCATCACAGCTGAGAGAAAAATTCTTGTTTTTGTGGTATCAAACTATGAATAAAATTTCCACACTTCCATGAAATAATTTTCCCTGATATAGATGAAAAATAGTATGATCTTTTGTAAATGAATTTTTATTGTGAATAAAAACAATAAAATAACAGCCAAAATAACCAACAAAAAAGAACATAGTAATTGAATGGAAAAATGATAATCTTTTCAATAAATGCTGTTGGAACAACTGCATATTCACATAAAAGAAATTAATCTAAAAATGTACCCATCTTTCACAAAAAGCAACTCAAAATGAATCATGGACCTAATGTAAAATGCAAAGCTATACAACTTTTAGAAGATAATATAGGAAAAATACAGGTAACTTTGATTTTGGTGATGAATTATAGATACAACAACAAAAGTATAGTACATTAAAAATATTTTGTTAGAATTGATTAAAATTAAAAACTTCTGCTCTGTGAAAATCATGGCTAATACAAAGGAAGGGCAACCCATAGTCTAGAAAGAATGCATAAAAACATATTTGATAAAGTTCTATTATCTAAAACATATAAGGAACACACAAAATTCAACACAAAGGGAAAAGAAAACAAGCAAGTTACAAAATGGACAGAAGATATGAGCAGCTACCTCTCTAAAGGAAATTTACAATGAAAGCAAGTATATGGAAATATATTCAACATCATAAGTTATTAGAGAACTGCAAATTAAAATAACAATGAAACACCACTCCATACTGATTAGCATGACTAAAATCCTAAACACTGCCAAAACCAAATGCTGATAGGAATGTGGAGTTGGGACCTCTCATTCATTGCCTTCATTGCCGGTGAAACAGACACTTTGGAAGACAGTCTGGCAGTTTCTGACAAAACTCAACAAGTTTTACCATAAAATCCAGCAATTGTGCTCCTAGGTATTTACTCAAATAAGACAAAAGCATATGTCCATGCAAAAATATGCACATGGATATTTATGGAATCTTTATTCATAATTGCTTAAAATTTTAAGCAACCAAGAGGTCTTTTAATACGTGAATGCAAACAACGACTGTGATACATCCATTCAATGGACATTATTCAGCAATAAAAAGAATTGTTGTTAAGTTATGAAAAGACATGGAGTCACCATAAATGCATATTACCAAGTGAAATAAGCCAGTCTGAAAAAGTAGCATATAGTTAGATTGCAACTACATGCTCTGCTGAAAAAGGCAAAATTAGAGAGACACTTAAAAGTTCAGTGATTGCAGGAATTCAGGGGGTACTGCAGTAGAATTAATTTCTGGAGCAAAGGGCCTTTTTAGGATAGTGAAATCATTTGCTTTGACATTGTAATGGTGGGTACATTACATTATATACTTGTCAAAACCCATATATCTGTATAGCACAAAGATTGATCCCTAATAAAAATGATGGAATTAGTCAATAATAATAGTGTATCAACAGTTTTTCATCACTTATAACTAATAACCCATCAGAGCAATGCATACTATTAAGAAAAAGAGAATCCAGGTATGCAGAAAGAGTTGATGTATGGACACTCTCTCTACTTTCTGCATATTTCTGTAATCCTAAAACTGCTCTAAAAATCAAATATATAGTATATATGTTTAAAAAAACACAACACAACAAAAACCCTTAAGAAACTTTTTTCTTTCTCTGTAGAAAATCAATGCCACAAAAAAGATTATATAAACCATAGAAAATAGTGCTGGTAAGATACAGACAAAGAGTCTTTAGATAGATTATGTAGAAAGTAAGAGCCTTTCACATTTTAAGTGTCAGTGAGTAAACCAAAGAAGAAATTTCATTACAGTTGGGAGATTTCTGCGATAACATCAACACATTTCATAGATACTTTTTAAGTCCACTCTAATCCATAGCTCTTCCTCCCAACCTGAGGAGTCTGGGATGGTGATGTCCACTCCACCTCCAATTGAGAGGGGGCTTATATTCCATGGGGAAGATGGGTGGGATTATCTGGCCTGTAGCTGCAGACTCTCTCCTTTCCCTGGGATGGCCATTGTCCATCATCATCTCCCCGCCAGTTGTCCTGGGTGAGTCCATTGAGCTGTAGAGTAGGAGTTGCTGCACCACTGAGGTTCCAGACCCAGCTGGCACATGAACAGCCCAAAGACTCAAGTCTCTGGATGTACACCTACAAAGTCCAGCACCAAGTATAGGTTTGAATAGAAGGGACAGATGACCAAGTGCAAGGAAGATATAGTTGAGTCCAATTCTGTCACTCTCAGTAGCATACACTCCAAAGTAGGGCCCACTGGCAAGGCACCAAACTCTGGAGCTATCTACCCTGACATAGGACCTGGGTGTCTCCATAGCCCTTAGGAGCCCCACTATATGGGGTGATATCCACTTTGGAATTCTATGAGATCCTACTGATATGTGCATAAGTGTTACCTCTGGGATGACCTCCTGACTCATTTTGAGGCTCGGGGGGCAAGGAGTGGGAAAAGCAGTTGTAGTACAGAGGCTTTGTCAGGACTTGGGAATTGTCCTGAGTGACATTGCAACGATAAATATAGGCCATTTTATATCATCATATAACATGCAGAACTATGTGGGAGAGACTGTGGTCTACAATGTGAAATATGGTCCATGCTTAATGGCAAAGCCCCAGGATGTGTTTATCAATTGCAATTAATGTGCCACACTAATGAAGGATGTTTATGTGGTAGGTTGTGGGAGGTGTGGGAGGTGGGGCATATGGGGATCCCTATATTTTTTGTGTAACATTTATGTAATCTAAGTATCTTTTTAAAAAAAAGAATAGGCAAAAAGATATGGAAGTTAAACAACACACTTATAATCATTGGGTCAAGGAGAAAATTGCAAAATAAATCAGTAACTACCTTGAAATGAATGAAAATGATAACAAAATCTATCAAATTCTATGGGAATAAGCAAAAGCAGTGCTGAGAGAGAAATTTATAGCCATAAATCCCTATATTAATAAAGAAGAAAAAGCTAGAATCAAAGCCTTAACTGCACACCTGGAGGAACAAGAAAAAGAGAAACAAACTAATCCCAAAGCAAACAGAAAAAATAAAATAACAAAGATTAAAGTAAAATTAAATTGAGAATTTAAAAAAAAACTAGAAAAAATTAACAAAAGTTGATTCTTTGAGAAGATTAATAAAATTAGCAAACCCTTAGCTAGACTAACAAAAAAGGGAGAAAATGCAAATAGATAAAATAAAAGAAAAACGATGTTGAGAATATCATTCTCCCTTGTTTAAGTCTTCTCCGGTTTCTTTTAGCAATGTTTTGCAGTTTTCTGAATAGAGGGCTTTTATGTCCTTGATTAAGTTTACTCCAAAGTATTTTATTGTTTTTGTCTCTATTGTAAATTGAATTTTTTTTTTCTGATTTCCTCCTCAGATTGCTCATCAGCAGTGTATAGAAATGCTACTCATTTTTCCTTATTATTCTTGAATCCCACCATTTGTATCCATTCTTTTCATTCATCTCAAGATATTTACTTACTTTCCTTAAAATTTTTTTGTGACTCACTGATTGCTTAAGGGTATTTTGTTTGATCTCCATATATTTGTAAATTTTCTCTTTTTCCACCCATTCTTGTTTTCTGGTATCATTGCATTATGATCAGATAAATTTTTTGTATAATTTCAGTCTTTTTAAATTTACTGACACCTATCTTTTAACCCAATATGTGACTTATTCTGAAGAAAGATCCATGTGTACCTGAAAAGAATGTATAGACTGCTGTTTTGAGGTTTAATGCTCTATAAATGTCTGTTAGGTCCAAAAATTTTATCATATTTTCAAGTACTCTCTTTCCTTATTTATCCTCTCTCCAAATGCTCTAATCAAAGTTAAAAGTGGTATATTGAAGTCTCCAAATATTATTGTAGTTGCATCTACTTTTCCCTTCATTTTTTTCTGTTTGTGCCTAATATATCTTGTGGCACCCAGATTAGATGCATAAATAGTTATTATAGTTATTTCTTCTTGGTGAATTGCCCCATTTATTAATATATCTAATGCACTTCTTTATACCTTATAACAGTTTTGCATTTAAAATCTATAGTGTTCTGATATTAATATCGGTAATCCAGATCTTTTTTACTGGAATATCTATTACTATTTGTCTGGAATATCTCTTACCAACCTTTCACTTTCAACCTAGTTGTGGCCTTACATCTGAGGTGAATCTCTTGTAGACAACATACATATGACTCATATTTTCTTATCCATTCTGTCAGTCTGTGTCTTTTGATTGGGGAATTCAGTCCACTTTTATTCAATGTTATTACTGTAAAGGTATTACTTACTTAAATTTTTTTTTCCTTTGGCTTACTGTCTGTCTTTGTACCTTTTAATTTACTCATCTTAATAATCTTCCTTTTTCCACTCTTCTTCAAGTATCTCATCCTTGTTTTTTCCTTTCAGGCTGCCACAATTCCTTTAGTATCTCTTGTGTAGCTGGTCTTTTGGTCACATTCTCTCTGAGTTTTTGTTTGTCTGTGAAGACTTTAAACTCACCCTCATTTTTGAAGGGCAGTTTTCATGGATACAGAATTCTTGGCTGGCAGTTTTTCTCTTGCATTACCTTAAATACATCACACCACTTTCTTTTTGCATCCATGGTTTCTGATGAGAGTTTGCTACTTAATCTTATTGAGGTTCCTGTGTATGTGATTCTTTGCTATTATCTTGCTGCTTTCAGAAGCCTCTCTTTATCTGCTATATTTGTCATCCTGAATAATAAATATCTTAGAATAGGTCTATTCACAGTTATTATGTTTGGGGTGCATTGTCCTTTTTGGATATTGATATTTTTTTTGTCTTTAATAAGTTTTTGGAAGTTTTGGGTCATTATTTCTGCAAATATCTTTCTACCTCTTTTCCATTCCCTTCTCCTTCTGTTACACCAATAATGCATATGTTTATGTGTTTCACACTGTCATTCAATTCCCTGAGAACTTCGTCCATTTTTCCATTCTTTTCTCTTTCTGTTCTCCTGTTTTTCTTTTCCATTTCTGAAGTCCTATCCCTGATATCACTAATTCTGTCTTCCTTCATTTGAATTCTACTGTTTATATACCTTTAATGTATTTTTAATCTTATTCATTGTTTCTTTCATTGCAAATAATTATTGTTACTTTTCTTTGCAGGCTTTCAAATTGTCCTTTATGCTCATCCACTGTCTTCTTAATATTCTTATCTCTTTAGTCATGTCACCCTCAACTCTTTGAATTGCTTTAAGAGAGTTGTGTGATTGTCATTGATTAGTTGTCTTAAATCATATATCTCATCATGATATTTGGTTTGTTCCTTTGGATAGGAAATCTCATCCTGTTTCTTAGTATGGCTTGTCATTTTTTACTGATGTCTAGCCATCTAAATATGTTGGGGAATGTATGGTTAATTACTGTCTCTTACCTAGTGGTTTTGTTTCACGTCTCCTCTATGATTTTTGTTCAACTTATTCTGAGTCTTTAAAGTTGTCCAGCTTAAGTTATCAAAATTGGACATGGGACTCACCTCCAAGGGGTTTGCAACAAAAGAAACTTAAAAGGTTTACATCTTGCAGTTTCCTGGCTGGCCAGCACATGGTGATCATCATCAAATCTTTCTATGGAGTGCCACTTTCAAAATCCCCTTGCCTATGATTCTGGTCTGGCTAGAGCCAAGTTTCAAAGCAGGATTTGCTAGCCAAATTCACTGAACAGAACCACTCTCTGCCCTCTGTTACACCCTCCCTCTTCTAAGGGAGGGAAATATCTGTTTCTTGGCCAGTCATCTGCAGTGGGCTACAGATTTTATCTAGGTTGTGTACCATGAGGGTGAGGAATGTGTGACATGGCTGCCACAGGGTTTTAATAACTCACAGTTGCCATTTTGGGTTATTTGTTTCACTGTCTCTCACCCTCTTTGGGGTTCTGGTGCACTATCCTGGTCTGCTGGCCCTCAAAGCAATTCCCTCAGGCAGTTTTTTGCCCTTTCTTCATTGTTTTAGTGAGAGAGATGAGCCTTGCTTGACTACTCTGGTGCCACCTTCCTGGAAGTCTCCACTGTTGTCTTACCTTTTCTCATATTGAAGGACATTTGGGTTGTTTGTAGATTTTGGTGATTATACAGTTATTATAAATATATAAATAATAGTTTTTGAGTGAATATAAATTTTCATTTCTTTCATATATATACATAGCAGTGGAATACTGTGGTCATATGATGAGCATAGGTTATTAGAACCTGAAAAAATTTCCAAAAGGGCTGTACTATTTTAAATTAATATCAGCATTGTAGGAGGTTTCCAGTTGTTACACATCCTTAGCATATTTTGGTATTGTCATATTTTGTTTTAGCCATGTTTTTTCAAGTTAGTTTAAATTTGCATTTCCATAATGACTACTGCTGCTGTGTATCTTTTCATATACTTCATGAAGTGTCTGTACATGTTTAATTGTGTTGTTTATTTTATTCCTCTGGAACTTTAAGTGTTCTTTGTATATTCTGGATAATAGTCCTTCATCAAATATGATTTGCAAATATTTCCCCCAATTGTAAGCACTATTCTTTTCATTCTTTCAGAAATCTATTTTTAATCAAGTCTAATATGTCATAATTTTTCTCCTCATCATTTATGCTTTTGGCATTATTTCTAAAAGCACTTTACCTAACCTTATTCATGAATAATTTCTTCTGTATTCTTTTTTAAAAATTAAAATTTTACAATAGACCTTTAGAGAATATTTCTTTCTAAAC
>JAQZBX010103001.1:0-11097 GCA_029593785.1 Cabassous unicinctus | reverse complement strand
AGCTTCTAAATCTCTCACAGCCACCTACCCTCTCCATATCCACTGCAACTACCCTAATGCACTATTTCTCCTCTGACCTACTGCCGTCACCACCTAACTGGTCTCTCTGTCTCCTCTCTTGCTCCACCCAATTTATTCTCCAAACTGCATCTGGAATAGTCTTAAAAAGCCCAAATTCTATCACAGACTTCCCATGGCATTGTACGATCGGATTCCATTCCTCCTTTGCTTCTGTCCTCCTCATTTACTAGACTCCGGCTGCATTACTCTTCTTCAAATTCTTTGAAGATTCAGGCCTTCTGTTTTAAAGATTTTCCATAAATGGCACCCTTTGCCTGGAAAGCTTTTAATCTACCCCTGTCCCTTTTATCTAATTTTACAAAGTCTTTGAGCTCAGCAAAATGCTACCTGCTCAGCATTTTCACTCTGATCACATCCCTTATTTTTTTCCATTAAAGCATCTAGTTTTAATTATATATTCATTTATATGATTTATGATATTTTTAAAATATATGTTTTCCCCATTAGACTATAAATTCCATGAAGGCAGAATGAATGAATCCTCTTTTTCTTTTTCATTCTCCTTATTTTATCACTCCTCTTTTCTCATTTCTATTTTTCTCTGGAAGATATATGAAGGCAGTAAACAAAAAATAATAAAAGAGATGACTTCTTATTTTAAAAAGAAGTAAAAGCAAATAAATATCTTAAATAATTAAACAGATAAAAATAATCAGTCAGCCATGGCTATTGCCTTCCTTGGCGAATTCTTCCATTTTTAAGTCCTAGCTATCTCTTTGATACAAACTCCTCCTAAAATCTATCTAGTCCCAATCTACCCCCTGAACCCAAGACCAGCATTTTCATTTGTCTGCTTGACTTCGATATATAACTGGCACTTTAAACCTGAAATGCTCAAGACCAAATTCATCACCTTTAACAGAAATATCATTTTACTAAATCTCTCCAACTACTGTGTCATCCATGCTTGAAACATCCTGCCCATTTGAAGCTTCCTGTTTCCTTGATCCCTACCAATCAACTGCCAAGTCTTGGTGATTCCAACTCTGCAGTCTCATTCATCTCTTCTTTTCATTCCCATTACAGCAATTGTCTCACTGGTCTCCTCCCTCCAATTCAACCTGTGCATTGCTAGCCTTAATCAAGTGTAAACACAACCATAAAGAGATCACTCCCCTTCTCAAAAACCTTCCAAAGAGTGATGATGCTACTCAACTGGTGCATCTTAACCCTATTAACCCACATCCCGCATTTTTTTTTTTTTTTTAAATACATTGCAATTGTTTTTATCCCCCCCTTGCTGCTTGTGCTCACTGTCTGCTTTCTGTGTCCATTCGCGGCACATCTCCTCTGTGTCTACTTATCTCCCTTTGTTGTGTCATCTTGCTGTGCCAGCTCTCTGTGGGCGCGGGCAGCTTGCCCTTACCAGGAGGCTCCAGGAACTGAACCCAGGGCCTCCCATACGGTAGATGGGAGCCCAACCACTTGAGCCATATCCGCTTCCCCACATCCCCTTTTGATAAATGTAAACAATTCATACCCATTTTGTATTTTGTATTACAGAAACAAAAGGGTTTCTTCCCATTCCTTAAATATAAAATTATAGACTTCAATGTGCTTTTGCAAACTCTACTGCCATATTCCTAGCTTTGTCTGAGAATCACTATTAGCAGATTGTGAGGTCCCAGGGGTAGGGCTTTGGCTAAGGCCAAGTACATGGCAGGCACTCGATAAATGCTATTAAATAAATCACTAAACCCTGACATTCAGGGTCATCCACGACAAAAGCTCAGTCCAGCTTTCCAGTTTTCTATCCTATGACTCTCCACTTGCACTTCACCAGCCAAATTATTCCATTGGTTCTCACAGCATGGTCCCAGGACCAGCAGCATAGCATCACGTAGGAACTCGTTAGAAACTCAGATTCTCAGGCCCCACCCCAGACCTACTGCATCAGAAATCCTGGAAGTGGAGCCTAGCAATTTGTTTTTGTAAGCCCTCCAAGTGATTCTAATGCACGTTCAAGTTTGAGAATCACTCAACTCTGATGTAAACATGATCCTTCCTCCATGACTTTGCTCTTAAAAATTCCTTCTTCCATGAATGAGAAAAAATGGATGTTAATATTACCAGATGTTAATAATAGAGTGGTATATGGGTATACGATGGACTGTAGTTAATAGAAATATATTAATATTTTTCCATCAACTGTAAAATAAAAAATATATGCTAAGTGGAAGAAACCAGACACAAAGTACTAGATAAAATGTAAATATAAATAAATTTACAGAGACGGAATCAGATTAGCGGTTATGTACAGCTGGAGGAGGATAGAGGGATTGAGAGGTGACTTGCTAAGGGATCTCAAATTGACTGTGGTGATGAGTAAACAACTCTGTGATTACACCAAAAGCCAGTGAATGTACACTTTAGATGAACTGCATAGTATGGGAATATATCTCAATTATAATTACTTTAAAAATATTCCTTCTGCATGGAAATACATCAGGACCAAGTCCAAGGCCTGGCCAATGCTTAGTAAATGTTATTTGACGAAATCAAGCCAAAAACTCTACAAAACCCCTTGAGAGCTCTCATAAAACTTAAACGAAACCATGCTTCTTTTTATGTATACACTAGTTCAGTTGGCATCAGGAAATGCAAACCAATTCTTAGTAATAATGTGGATATCCTAAAAGTGTCAATCGACTCCATTTCTGCACGTTGTAGGGGTAAATCATACACTATCTACCTCTCAGCTTTCAAAGCTTGTTACAGATTTTGTCAATTTTTGCCAATCTTGAGAGGAGATATCTGTTCTCAATTTCAAAGTTAAAAAGAGTTAAAAGCTTAAAATTAAAAGTTAATGTTTCCAATTACCCAGATTTGATGATAGATACTTATTGATACTTAACTGTCCAATTATTAATCATCAAAATCACACAATGGACCCTGGGAGTCAAGTGAGACTTTGGGCTAACCCTGGAGACGGAAAAAACCAAAACCAAAATCAAAACCAAGAAAACAGGCAAGCAAAGATTTGCCCTAACCCAGTTGACTCTGATGCTAGGAGAAAGTTTACGCCAGGGAGAAACAGAAGCGGGTGTTCCCAGGCTGAAAAAAATTCACCTGTGTTCCCAGAAAAAAGTAAACCCCCCAAACATGAAATGCAGGAAGTCATTTACTTGAAAATTAATAGAAATACAATTGTCCATTGTCTTAAAGGAAAAAACCATATGTAATGAAAACCTCAAAATGCACACATACACACACTCACGCTCATATGCACACACAATGGCCATAGACACAAGGTGGTAGAGGTTATTTAAATCGTTTTTAAGGAAACAGGATGCATTTTTGGTACTAAGATAATACCTCATCATAAAGAAACTACTGGCAGCAAATTATCAACGTATTTATTATAATCAGAGAACGTTAGAGTTGGGAGCGATTTTAGATTATCTAGGCCAATCTTTCATTTTTTAGGTAAGGAAATAACCTCAGCGAGATTACATAACTTTCCCCATATCACAGGTCTAATGACAGCAGAGCCTAGGTTCAACTTAGTACCATTCTAACATGTAGGTACAGTCAAGACTGGCTGATGGCTGTAAGTGCCAGAAAGGAAAACAAATTACGTATTCAGGCAAATCCATCGCTTTAATTAAATCCATCTGATTATTCACCAGGTGCGTGAACCTCCTTTTCCAGTTCTTTAGCATGTTCCTAACAAATTGTGGCAAAGTCTAAGACAGGCTCAGAGCAAAAATGTGGCTTCAATGTTATGAACAACTTAACTTGAATATACAAGGAAGTCTTAGTACATGAAATAGACTCTTGCCAATAGAGGAAGCCTAGGATGGATTAAGCAAATGATAACAAAACATCTCCAAGAGGCTTTAGGGCTTTAAGTTCTGTAACTCTCAAAAGTCATGCTGAAACTATTTCTTTTTCTTCTTGTCAAATATTTTTAATTCTGTGGTTGACCAGGCTCATGTTCAAGTTGTGGTTTCTGTAATTCCCAGAGACAACGCTTAACCTTTTCATTCATTTTTAAAATACAGGTCAAATCCCATTTTGATAATGAAATGTCCAAGCTCCAGTCCATACTCCACTTATTTTAGTACTAACTTTAATACAAATTTTTAATTGTAGAAATTTACAGCTGGGAAGGACATTTAGTGACTAACTATTCCAATACCATCATTACGTAAAAGAAAACAGACTTCTGACAGACACAACTTTAATACAACAAAATGTTTGATAATCCTTTGGAATCAACATATATCAAGGTAGCATGAATGCTTTCTGAATATTCCGTCAAAATTTAAATGCACAGGACACTATTTCTATTTTGCTTGAAATACTGAGTACATATTACTTTAAAATTTGAAAAAAAAATGAAAAAGCAAAATTTTGTTAATTAGCTAAAGGCTTTAGGATTTTAAAAATTGGATAATGAGGTAAGAAAATTTCCACAATATTACTGTGAAAAAAAAATTACCATAAACGCAAGGTTTTTTTTTCTTTTCCTACCACTTAAACATGTCTCATCCATCCTCATAATATCCTGTATCATAGGGTAGAAAATAACCAGTGAGAAAAGATAAAGTATCCAGGGATTTATTCTAATTTACAAATATCAAAAACATTAAACCTTTTAATAATATCTCAGTGAGAAACAAAGGCTTTTCTATTGTGACTATACATCTAAAGAAACTGAGGCACAGAGAGATTAAAAATTATAAAGCAGAGGCAAAAAAATGTAGTAACAACCTTTAAATATAAGACTCCAAATTCAGGGCTTTATACCATAGGTAAAATTTCAAGATCTTCTTTTGCTGAAGGGAAAATATAAGGACTCACACACCTTATTCTCAACATACCTATTGTTGTTTCGACAATTTCGACAGTTAATACACTCCAACGGGTCGGTCTGAGGTACTGCCGTGTACATTCCACCACCCTTGTCAGGAAGGAGATGCAGGCAAAGAGAGAAGAAGAAAGAATGCTGAAGGTGCTGTAGATAAGTGACCAAATAACTCAAGTGTAAAGGCCAAGTCAAAAATAAATGGATACATTTACATGGTATATTTCAACCAACTCCTTGGCAACGTCATGCTTTTGCATTACTTTCCTATATTTACCACTAAGGTTGGTTGAGCTCTGCACAATACTAAATACTAAGACTGTACTCCAAAAAATCAACTGCCGTGTAACTTTCCACGTGTGTGTTTTGTTTTGTTTTGTTTTTACTGGAAAAAGGCAAATAAATGGAGGGAGAAGTTAGTCACTTCCCTTCAGTGTTTCAAATCTAACCGGTTTAGTAAGATTTCAAATCTAACAGGAGTTTAGTATACATTATAAACTTCTATTCATTTTCCCTTTTCTGGCAGTCATGGAAGAGTTTTATGTGGTGCCCGTTGGAGAAACAGGGTGTGAAATCTGTATGAATGATGTCACAAGATAAACCCATCTTTACTTTCCTGTAATTATTTCTATTAGGTCTGTTCACTTGACTACACTAAGTTTTAAAACACGTTCTATTTTTCCAGATGGAGTAGATTCTTAGCCAGCAACGACTGGGAGGGGAGTATTAATATTTTGATGTTGCTTTTGGCGGAAACTGCCTGGCAATTAAGAGAAATGCCCAGATTAACACATACCTCATTGTAAAAGGTTCACTTGACAATCACAATGTCAAGAGTTCTTAGAAAAATGCATCTGAAAATTGAACTTGCCTTATGACCAGAGTCAGAATTTTGCTTTCAGATGAAAAACAGAAGAACTGAATTTGATAAGGGTGGGGAGGCTGCTACCCTGCCGGCCTTCAAGGTTAGGAAAAGTTCAGGCAATTGTTTTTCCCTAGAATACTTTCCATTTCCATTCCTCTCCTAACAGCAGCCAGAGTCTAAGCAAATGAAAAGCACTGAGAATTTCTCTCAGCATTCCTCATCTAACTAACAACAGGAACCAGCAAGACAGGCTAATTCTATGCTGCATTCAGTCCATGGGGGCAAACTCCAAAGGTCCAGAAAATGAAGTTAACAACCCACAGGGTGATGTATTTATCTGAATCACTAAACACGTTCAAGTTAATTCAATAATTTTTATGATCACTAACATGATCATGATTTTAAAAATTCCCCTATTTCTTCCCACCCAAAAGAAGAAAGTAAGAAAACTAGTGGGCTAGAGTCACGGACGGTAACCTCTAAGACTATACACCTAAAGGGGCAACTATTATTTAAATAGCAACTGATTGTTTAAAAAACCAAAAGTTCTGTGTTCAAATAAATGCTAAAGCAAACATTAGCCTTATTTTTCTTTCTTATGGAAACCGCGTGTGCTGTTCAAACTTTAATGCTCTCTCCTTCCGTTTTCTTAGACAATGTTAATAGTTTGGACTACGAATAGTGACAAGTTTAGAAAGTGTGAATATGAGCCATGTGTTTCAACACTAAATAATGAAATCATTATTCTCTTTCCGTAATGAGATGCACCAAAGCAAATTAAGTATTTTTTTTACAATACCCAAAAACTACTAGATTTCTGGCTTAAGATATAAATATATATTACAGTTTTGTTCTCCAAATGTAATACTTTAATAACTTTTTGTTAAACTTTAAGATGAAAAAACTCTAAACTTCAAATTTTAGCACATTGTAGGTTACGGCAAATTAATATAACAGTAATAATGACAAAGACTAAATGAGTGCTTAATTTGACCAACTACACAAACTATCTGACAGAAAAATAATGCAGATGTGCATCCAAACAATGCAATACGTCAAACTTTATAAGAAGAGAACCTCTTTAACCAGCATAAATCTAAAATGTGCTTGCTGTTCTCTTCCCATTTCTAAAATTAAACTACCTTAGCTAATTATCCCTAGGAAAAAAAAAACCCGTTTTAAGGATTTTTCACTTGTGGCTAAAGAATCCTGATACCATGAAAAGCAAAAATCATACAGACAACAGCAATAGCAGCAAAACACTTTGTGTGAAAAAACAACCAAAAACCCAGAGTAAGTCAGAGGTCACAGTCTTGTGGCCTGCAGACGTTTCTGGAATGGACTACACCGTCCTCCCAAAAATGTCAGTTAGCTGTCAACGTGTGAAAATCTGGCAATTTCACCTAGATTTACAGATGTTTTGAGAAATCAGAAAACCCGGCCCCTCTGGGCCCTCACTCCTACAGGGTAAAAATCAACAGGCGCCGACAGCACGTGAGCGCTCCAGTTTGCGGCAGTCTCCACCGATGCCGTCTTATGCCCAACTTGCTTCGCTCAACTTCATGATCAGCCTGACTCTTCTAGGCATGTGAGTTTTCAGATCCTGCTCTAAATAAACCAGATTTAAAGTATCTGGTCTGGTCTATGCCCAATGGTATTTCCATTTCATTTCAAGAACAAAGTCTAGCCTATTCTTCATTGGTAATCCAGTTTCAGTGTCAAATAATTTATAAACCGAAGTGATGACTACAACTATTATCCAACAAGATAAAACTTATAAAGACCACTCTGGATCAAGGGGTGCCAGCGGTGCATACTAGCTCCATTCAAGGGCACCTGTGAGGTCCCTATTCTTAAAAAACAATGCCAGGTGTGCTGACCCTGTGTTTGTGCCTTGGCTGTTCTTTATGACGAGGGTCTCTTACATTCACCAGATGATGAGGACGTTCACGGTCCACAGGCGTCCTGGTGAGGGAGTTTGTGTGCCCAGAACAGAGCCCTCCACTCACGCTCCCGTTCAGGAGTCCATCAAACCCACTGGGGACCTTGTGGTGAAGATGGGAGCAGCCGTTGCTGAGACTTCCATTATTCAAGAAGCTTCCGTGAACATTCCCATTGATCCGGTTTGTGGCAGTCAGAGTGGTATAGTCCACCACCTGCCCATTAATAGCCGACCCTTGGTAGAGATATCCTGGTGGGTCATATTCTGTTGAGAGAACCAAAAAAAAAAAAAAAAAAAAAAAAAAAAAAAATTTTTAATTAAAAAAAAAAGTGAGATACTGAAAAGGACAATCTTCTTGTTTACGAAGTTTTATTCATGAAACCCCTAAGAAAATACAAATACACTAAACAAAATGTTCTAAAAATGCTCTTTTAAAGGTTACTTGTGAAATATGCTTTAATAAAGTTACTGCCATATCTCTCATTTTCTTCCCAGTGTGGAGGCAGCTATGAACTTGGAGTTAATTATGACTCTGTCAATGGGAAGAAAAATTAACCAAGGAGAACTTAATGAAAAGAGAATTTTTAAATTGTGCAAGATGAAACTATCAAAATACGGGTAACACTAAGAAAAAGTGTTTAAACTCTTACATACTCAAAGTGCAGAAAGAAATCATTAAAATCACAGTTTTGAAAAAAGACTAACTTAAGGTAGGATTTTTCAAATAGCACTAAACAACACTTTTAGGCAAAAGGAGGAAGTTGTGTAGACATTCACTGACGATTCACATAGCTTTGTGATCATTATAACCAATTTGGAGGTTGTGGCTAATTATTCCATTTCCTTAGCTTAAAAGTATTTGAACAACTGCTTCAAAATTCTAATTTCCAGAGGCATGCCTACCAGACATATTTAGGAAAAGTGAAATATCCCTTAGAAAGTACAGTATCCAACTGTACAAGATTTGTTGTCGAAACTGTGATAAATTCTTCAAAGTCTCAGAGCCAGCCCAGGCTGGATTAGGTGTCCCTTCTTTTCCTAGCTTCTCCTGTTTCTACATTTCTTGCCCATGTGTGGTATTGCCAGGCCACCTGCTTCTCTTCTTCACTGGGCTATAAACTTTGAGAGGGCAGAGGCCATGTCTATTTTATGTACCAAGATATCACCACTGTCCAGCACGGTGCCTGGCACACAGAAGCTAATCAATAAATATCTTTTGAACAGATGACTGAACATGGTCATAAATTTTCATCTTTAAATGTATTACCAGGTCAGAAAGGAAAGTGATTTTATTCAGATTAATCTGGCTCAGGTATCCAGATCAACACCTTTCTTCGAAGATTCATCACACACTCACACAAGTAAAGGGAATGGCATTAAAATCATTTAATGACCAGCTCTTTCAGCCTGACATCACCACCCTGCCAATCTCTTGGAAGGCACCAAGTCAATCAAAATAGATCACTTATTTTTCCTCAGCTATTAAGTTGAAGCTGACCCTAAGTGGGAACTGGCTGATAGCTTCTGGAAGTGTTATCACTGCTGGTGTCTTCCTTTGTTTTTCTTTTAATCCCTTGTTCTGGGCCCAAAGGGGAAACCCTTTGCTGTCCCTCTTTGCTTTGGCTATTCTATTTTATAATGGCTGGGGAAGGAGGAAATGGGAAGGGGGAGAGAGCTGGGGAAAGAGAAAAGGGAAAAGGGGTTCCAGATTATTTGTTTCAAAACAGTGCTCTTCCTGACAGTTCAAGCATACCTACTACCGGGTAGATGGGGGAAGGGGCTTCCACTCTGGAGTAGTTTGGGTACACCCATTACAGAAACAAGACCACGCTCTCTTCAATTGTGTTATCTGGTGACAGTAACTTAGAAAAGTCTTCACGACCTTCCTTTCCATCGGGCCCTTTCTATTCCCAGCTGACAACATTTGCTGCAAAGCAAAGCTCCTGCTTCCAGGGCTCATCCTCTTTGGTGGTCCAACACCACCAGAGTTTCCCAGCACTAAGTCAGCTATTTATTCAGAGACCTGCTTAGTGTGGGTTTGGTTGTTTATTTCTACTGAGCAATTTAATTTGCTGCTCCACTTACTTTGGCTTACGGCTAGAACAGTTTTAAAGTTACCTCCTCCGAACAAAGAGCATCTAATGTGTTTTAAGCCGTGACAGTAACACATTCGAGGGTTAGAACTCAATATTTATTCTGACAGTATTTTCTATCCACCCTTAGGAAAAGAGAGCGCAGTATTTATGAGCCACTCACTCTGTATGGTGCTCTGCTGGCGGTTCTTCCACAGGCACATGGCAATGAACGCCATCAGGATGAGGACCATGAAGCCCAGCACGCAGCCAACTATCAGATACAACATATCACTGCTTCGGGCAGGGCCGGCGGCAGGCCCGGCGTTTCCTCCATTTCCGGAAGAATTTGGAGGGGTGCTCAAGTCTTTGACAGGGTACTCAGAAGCTCCAGGAACACGCTTCACTAGTGGAAATATAAAGGAAAACATGATGTCAGAGTGAGAACCGACTCTATGAGATGGTTTAATCTCTGAAGGAGGTCTGGTTAGGAATGCAAACCCGTCTGTTTATGCTTATTCCTGGGA
Source organism: Cabassous unicinctus (assembly GCA_029593785.1). Taxonomy (NCBI): domain Eukaryota; kingdom Metazoa; phylum Chordata; class Mammalia; order Cingulata; family Chlamyphoridae; genus Cabassous; species Cabassous unicinctus. Next base: position 800 of record JAQZBX010103001.1, on the reverse strand, counting down.
TGATCTGACCACCAGTGAGTCACAAAGAAGGCTCAAAAGTTTAAAAACCCGATGTGCCAAAGTTGTGGGTCATGAACGGCGTTAGCCTGCAAATTTTAGAGAAATCATAAGAGCAGGGAAACATAGGCACTTGGTCTACCCCAAATTGCTATATGGTTAGCTGTTTAATTGTTCTTCTAGAAGACTCCCAAATGAGTTGAATAAGTTTTTCAACTGATAGATGGGAGAAAAACTCTTTTCACTTTGAGCTGAAGACGACTCAAATATTTTAGGCCTCTACCATGTGATCAATATTAGAAGATATGGCTTTGGACTATTAGAAAAACTGTATACAATTCCAAGAACCTCGTACATAATATTAAACATTCCAAAAAAGAAAAAATTTGGAGTCTATGTAAATGCAGTGCTTTTACTTAATGCACTGGTATTCTGGGTAAGAGAAACAACAAAAGCTAATAAAAGGTTAGATTCAAATCCTGTTCTTTCTGTCCCCAAATCACATGATCTTAATGCTTCAAATGTTATATAAAGGCGACAGGGCAGAGTGGTTGAGAACTCAGTCTTGCAGTCAGGCTGCCCAGGTTTTATCCCAGCTCCACTACTTAGTATTAGCTGTGTGACTTTAACTCCACAAACCACAGTTTCTGCTTATGGAAAATGGAGATGCTGATAATAGCTCTAGCACAAGAGTGTAATGAAGATTAAATGAGTTCATCAATGTAAATCATGTGGACATGCTCAGTCAGTTTTGCTATTATGAATTATACCATTTTTCCTGCTATGGCTCTTAACAAGCAAAG
>JAQZBX010103000.1:0-11099 GCA_029593785.1 Cabassous unicinctus | reverse complement strand
TCTGTGATCCAAACCTTCCTTGAATATGAATCCAATATAATAACAAAATACAATTAATAGGAAAAAGAAATAACACCTAAGTGGATATCACCGCACACTGAGGGACCCCTAAGGACTCTGGTGACACCCAGGTCCTATAAAAGTGGAGATAGCCCCAGAGAATGATGCCTAATTAGTGGGCTCTTCATTGGCATCTGTGTTCCTGAGAGTGACAGAGTTGGACTCAAACAAGTCATCCCTGCACATGGTCCAACAGTCCCTTCTAGTCAAACCTATATGTGATGCAGGAGTTTTTAGGTGTACTTCCAGAGACTGTATCCTCTGGCCCACCTATGTGCCAGCTGTACCTGGAATCTCGGTGAAGCTGCAACTCCTACCCTACAGCTCAATGGACTCATCCAAGTAATCTGGCAAGGAGACGACAAAGGGCAATAGCCATCCCAGGGAATGGAAAGGGCCTGCAGCTGAAGGCAAGATAATCCTATCCACTATATCCATGGAATATAAGCCATCTCTCACTTGGAGGTGGAGTGGACATCACCTTCCAAGTGCCCTCAGGATGGGGGGAGGAGCTGTGGACTAGAGTGGACTTGGTGGTGTTCTGTTGTAGACATATTGTGATTCAAGCAATGGAAGAAATTGTAACAGTGAGGTGGAGCCGGTGGCCACTGGACATTTTTGGGGCAGGGAGAGGAGGGGCAGTTGAAATACTCGGGCTTTTTTGGGACTTTGGGGGCTATCCTGAGTGGCAAAGCAGCGACGAACGTAGGCCATTTTCCATCAGAATATACCATGCAGAACTGGGTGGGAGAGAGTGTGGTCTGGGATGTGAACTGTGGTCTATGCTCGGTGGCAAGGCCCCAGGATGTGTATATCCATTGCGGGTGTAGTACCACACGGATGGGGAATGATTGTGATTGTGTGGGGTGTTGTTGGGGGTGTGGGCGGTGGGAAGCATGGGAATCCCTGTAGTTTCTGAGTAATATTTGGGTAATCTAGGCACCTTTATAAAATGTATATATATATATATAACAAATAACATTTATGTAAACAAATGCACATATATGCATATGTATTTATATATCATTTTACAAATAAAAAAATTTAAAAAAATAAAAATTTTAAAAAAGGTGAAAATGCAGATATGAGTGAACAATAAAAGGGAGTGGAAAAAGAAAAAAAAGAAAAGAAAAATAGTGAGACACTGGGGAATCAGTGCGGGAAGGTGCCAAGGTACAGACAGGACATCAGATATTGTGGTGATGAGGGGCAAAATGTCAAATGTCAAAAAAAAAGTTTTAAAATAATTTTCATTCTTTTATTATCCCAATCTTTTGATTTGATTTTATTTCTAGTATGTTTTAAAAATTTATGTATTTTATCTCTTATATTTAGACTTATCATTGTTGGTTCTTTTTCTTACTAATTGTCTTCAACTATTGTAATGGCTTCATCTTTGAAGAAGCTTTGCATCACAGAAGTTTTACAACTGGGGCAGGGGGCATGTTTGGTGTGGGGTGTTGGGGATGGGGGCTGTATAGGAGGAAGCTCACCGAAACATACATATTAGGTATATAGAAATATTCAGATGTTCATGGGGCATTGTCACAGTGGGTGGAGACTCACAATAAATGAGAGAATACTGAATTTGATTCCTGGAGAGTTCTGCCACGTTCTCTAATGGAGCAGCAACAATACCCCAAGTGCAGGGGCAGTGACTGGCGAAGAAGGATGATCCACTGATGGGCCCTTGAGATTGATGACTAAGCATATGAGTCTTTGTTCTTGAAATTAAAACTTAGCCTATTGTTATGGGATGCCTAAGGGTTGCCTCCTGAGACCCACCTTGTTGCTCAAATGTGACCTCTCTCTAAGCCAAACTCAGCATATGAATGCATTACCTTCCCCCCCAGCTTGGGACATGACTCCTGGAGATGAGCTTCCCTGACACTGAGGGATTCCTACCAAGAACCAACTACCAATGCAACTGGAAAGAGACCTGAATAAAAGGGAGAAAATGTAAAGAAAAATGAGTTCATATGGCTAAGAGACTTCAAAGTGAGTCGAGAGGTCATCCCAGAGATTACGCTTACACACATCTCATCTGGATCTCATAGACTTCCCAAGTGTTTGCCACCCCAATAGAGGGGCTCCTGAAGGCTGTGGAGACATCCAGGTCCCATGGTGAGGGTGGATAGCTCCAAAGTTTGGTGCCTTGCTAATGGCCCCTACTTTGGAATTTGTGCTCCTCAGAGTGACAGAGTTGGACTCAATTATGTCTTCCCTGCAAATGGCTCATATGTCCCTTCTATTTAAACCTATACTTGGTGCTGGAGTTTGTAGGTGTATATCCAGTGACTCAAGTCTTTGGGCTGTTCATGTGGCAGCTGGACCTGGAACCTCACTACTCTTTAGCTCATTAGACTCACCCAGGACAACTGGTAGGGAAGATGATGATGGACAAAGGGCATCCCAGGGAATGGAGAGAGACTGCAGCTGCAGGCAGGATAGTCCTATCCATCTTCCCCATGGGATATAAGCCCCCTCTCAATTGGATGTGGAGTGGACATCACCATCCCAGAATCCTCAGGATTGGGGGAAGAGCTATGGACTAGAATGGACTTACTGGTATGCTACAATAGATATATTGTGATTCTAGCATTGGAAGAAATTTCAACACCGATGTGGAGCCAGGGGCTACTGGAGGCTCTGGGAGTAGAGAGTCTGAAAAACAGTTTTAATACGTGGGCTTTTTCAGGACTTGGGAATCGTCCTGAGTAACTTTGCAACAACAGATATAGACCATTCTATATCATCATGTCACATGCAGAACTGTGTGGGAGACAGTGTAAACTACAATGTGAACTGTGATCCATGTTTAATGGCAAAGCCCCAGGATGCATTTATCAATTGCAATGAATGTGACACACTAATGAAGGATGTTTATGTGGGAGGTTGTGGGAGGTGTGGGAAGAGGGTTTTGTAGGAATACCTATATTTTTTGCGTAATATTTATGTAATCTAAACATTTAAAAAAATTTAAGTAATATATTCATACAATGGAATATTACTCAGCTGTAAATGGGCACAAAATTTTGGTATATGCAGTAATATGAATGAGTCCTTGAAGACTTTGGTAATGGTAGCACAATTTTGTTAATGTAAATTTTTTTTATTACCAGCACCTAAATTTATTTGGTTTAATTAGACCATTTGTTTATAGAAAAATTATGCACAAAGAGTTATCATATATCCCAGACAAATTTTTCCCACTTATGGACATTTTACATTTGTGTATTGTTCAAGGATTCTATTTCTTTATTGAGTTTTTGTTAGACCTGCCACCCATTATTGAAATTAGTGTATTAATGCTTCCTACTATTTCTTACAACCATCTATTTACCCCTTCAAATCTGGCAATATTTGCCAAATATATTTTGGGGCAGTTAAGTGCATATGTATTTATAATTGTCTTCTCTTGAAATGACCACTTTATCAGTATATAGTGTTCTAATCAGTCCTCTGTTATAAATATATTTTAAATCAGAGCAGTTATATAATGTAAATTCATACCTCTTAAGTGTGCACTTAAAATTGGTTAAAATGGGGTCTTTCGTGCTTTGGTACCACAATTATTTATATATATATATATATATATATATATACATTTCTGTCCCTGAAATTCAGATTAGTTCATCAAGGTACTTCCTGTTAGAAATCATACTTCATTTTCAACGGATTTACTGCTGAAGTTTAATTCTGGTTAGCTTTTCTCAGCTCTTCCTGTTCTGGACTCGACCAATAGCACCCAAGCATGTTTAAACCGAGAAGGCTTTAGAAAAAGCACAGAAATTTTTTTGATCCAGGAGACGCTACACACCAATTAAATAAAGAAAATTATCAATGCTCCCATTAGCCAACATGACCCTCAGACTGAACACTGGACATACAGTCAAGTCAGGCCCTGCATCTTTTTAAAAAGTTTTATTAAAGGTCTTTATAGAGCAGCATCCAGGCTCCAGATTCAGCTGCAAAAGAAATCCTTTTATTCACTAGGGTCTGGTTGGGGCATAGCTGGTGCCTCTGGCTTCACACCGTTCAGCTCAGAGATGGAAGTGGTGAGTAGGATATTAAGTTTGTTATCAATGGTACTCACATGGTCAGGCAGGGTCTTCTTAAGACCAACCTTACCATTTGAGACCCAGGACAGCCAAGCACACCCTGTCTGAGCAGCACATGGCACACAGTAGTATCAATTTAGTAGGTAACAGGTCCCCAATGTCCAGAGACATAAGACTCCTGATCTCCAGAATGTGGGGACAGTAAGCATGGCTCCCTCATTTCCAGGATGCTGGCTCAGTGAGCAATGCTTTCAGTCAATTCTAGTGGTGGGATATCCCCAGATTGCTGAACATGTTTTATTCTCTGCTCAGATAATAGGTGCTTCTTTCAGCATTCCAGCAGACTCCTCATTGGCATGTCTTCTCAGAAACTGGGACAACCTGGCTACTGACAGACTAAGAAGAAAGAAGCTAATCTTTTCCTCCCACACCACATGGCCACGGTTTGACTGTGAGTGGACTTTGTTTTGGACCCTGAATTCCAGGTAAACCTGTGTAAGATGGAAGGAGAGGACAGACAGATCTGAGGGCCAGAGACCATGAGGACAATCTCCTTAAACAGATGAGGAAATTCACTCCATTTACTAAACCTCTACCCTCTAGAATAAGGAACCTCATTATGTGCCATCAATTAAGATTAAAAGGTTCCTGACTAGTCTTAGCTCACTACCTATTTCCTTGTAACACTCCAGTCCATCTAGTGAAAAAGCCCTTGCAGGGTTTTATCCCTTGCCAGGAGGTAACTAAGGAGATACAGCCCCCAGGGCAGCCAAAATTCATGTCTTGTTGGTGGAGGACTCCTCTGGACCCCTTAATTCTGTACTTAGCAGTTATCCAGGGTTTTTCCTGGAGAAACTAAGCTGGAGGGTTCCGCATAAAGTTTCTGCCATGGATAGACACTGGGATCATTGTGTCTAGGTGATTCAAAAGTCAAGTCTATGTGTGTAAAATTCTCTCATCTGTTCTAATCTGTGCTTGCTTTAACTTGGTTAGGTTGCTCATGCCTAAGAACTCTTAAAACAGATTTGGGCTTCATTTGTTACAAAATGGGTAACAGTGAAAGGTAACCTAAAAATGAGTCTTTAAATGTCAATGCTATCCAGCAAATCCTAGAATATAGTATTAGATGAAACAAAAATTATATATATTTTTCTTCATTTTTGAAACATACTTAGATTACATAAATGTTACATAAAAAATAGAGAGGATTCCCATATTCCCTGACCCCTATACCCACCACATTTCCCTTCATTAGTGTGATACATTCATTAAAATTGATGGACACATTTTGGAGCATTGCCACTAAGCATGTGCTATAGTTTACACTGTAGTTTACACTCTCTTCTGCACAATTTTGTAGGTTATGGCAAGATATAAAATGGCCTTTATCTGTCATTTCAATGTCATTCAGGACAATTCCCAAGTACCAAAAATGCCCCCATATGACACCAGTTTTTCACCCTCCCTGCCCTCAGAACCTCCAGTGGCCACTGCCTCCTCCACATCAATGATATTAAGTCCTTCCACTGCTAGAATCACAATAAGTCTATAGTAGAATGCCAATAACTCTACTTTAGTCCATAGCTCATTCACCAATCCTGAGAATTCTGGGATGGTGATGTCCACTCCAACTCTAATTGAGAGGGTGGTTTGATCCCATAGGGCAGATGGATAGGACTATCTTGCTTGCAGTTGTAGACATTCTCAGTTGCTTGAGATGGTTGTAGTCTATCATCATCACCTTGTTAGTTGTCTTGGGTGAGTCCAATGAATAGGAGAATAGGTATTGCAACTCCATTGAGACTCAGAGCCTAGCTGGCACAAGGACAGCTCAAACATTTATGTCTCTTGAAAGTATACCTCTCAACTCTAGTACTAATCACAGGTTCAAATAGGAGGGTCAGAAGAGCCATGTGTAGGGAAACCATAACTGAGTCCAACTCTGTCACACTGGGGTGCATCAATTCCAAAGTATGGCCCATTGTCAAGGCAGCAAACTCCTGGGGTATCTGGCCTGAGTATAGTGTCTGGATGTCTTCAGAGCCCTGAGGAGCCCTGCTATTTGAGGTACTATTTACTTTGGCAGTCAATTAGATCCTGCTGAGACATGCATAAGTGTAACCACTGGAATGACCTCTGGACTCACTTTGAAGTCTCTTAGCCATATAAACTCATTTTTCTTTACAATTTCCCCCTTTTGGTCAAGATCTTTCTCCAATTTGCAATTAAACTTGATATAGAATTCACAAATGGAATTAGCTCAACTGGGGGTAAAGCAGAAAAACTTAGCAAAGTTGTTACTAATAAAATTGTTTTAGTTGCTTAGTCAATAAACAGAAGTGCACAAATTGTTTTTAAGTGGAAACTTACTAGAAACTTTACCTAAGAATTAAGACCATTATGTAGTTGCCTTTATATTAAAAAACAGCAGAAGGATAATATCTTAATTTGTTATAACAGGGTGGATTTAGCCTAGACTTCAGCTATTGTGATGGTGATTATAAACTGAGTTTGTCTTTGTTTATGGTTACTTCAGGTCTAGGCTCACTCTTTGCCTTTTCTTATGGCTATGATGGATTTAACTTCTAACTGCCTTATTCTTGTTTGTTCTTTCTCTCACTGTTAGTAGGATACAAAGGAAATAACCAGATGTAAAATAGATGGTAATAAAATGCAACCCACTCTTGGTGCCAAATTCTGTTTCTTGTGGCCAAGAACATTCTGCTAGAGAAATGAGATATGAAAACAAGCTTCAACCCATTGGCCAGACCTGCACATAAGAAGCCCATGACTGTTCTCACTTAAACTTGCTTAATTAACATAGTAAAATTCCCACCCTCGAGTGGAGTTATCTGCCCCTTTTACTATCATGCAATGTATGTGCAACCATGATTTCCTGAACATACTAATCATACAATTACATAACCAGCTATGTGTGTTCATCCACATGCACAAAAGCTAAGGCATAATCAAAACAGATGTTAATTAGAAACACAAGCATTTAAGCAAGAGTGAAACTGCAGTGCAGGGAGTCAGGTCTGAGTTACTTTAGAATGACCTTGGCTCCTTGTATCTGCAGCCAAAATAAATGTGAGTTTTACCTAATTCTCATGTTGATTTTCTTCTTACCATCTCTGGCTATCCATAAGGGGCCAGCTTTGAGACCTAGCAATTGGTGACTTTGCCAGGACCAAATAAATAAACACAGTATCCAGAGAATGTTTCCGAAGTGGACTGTAGAGGGGGTTGTCTTCACCAAGACATCCCTGACCACAGCAGCCACTTGTGATTTTCCTGAGGACTCAGGGTTGACCTGTGGGGGAGCCCCTTTCCAGCCACCAACAGAACCAAGTCCCATGAAGTTAGGATGGAGGACCAATTTGTCTCCTTCCCTTGGCAGGTGAGTTCATTACTTTATTAATTATTTTGGTTTTGTTTTTGGCTAACCATGAGTTAGCATTTAGGTCACTTTGCCAAAGTAGAGAAGGTTCAGATAGGAAGGGTGAGGCTTCATGAGTTTGAGTTCCACTCCCCCATTCACTTAAAGGGAAGCCCATTGCCTTTTGTTCCTTTGTTTTGGCAGTGCTCGCTCTCTCTTTTTCTTCCTGCTGCCATGGGAAATGAGGCGTCAGTCCCTGAATGCTTACCATTAGGATGCATCCTGAAAAATTGGTCTAAATTAGGGGGTCTGGGTTATAGAAGCATAAATTAATTATTTTTTCTAATGAAGTGTGGCCTAGATACAAATTAGATGACAGAAAATTTGGCCAGAAAATAGACCTTTACATTTTAACACAATATTGCAATTCAACTTGTTTTGTAAATGGCAAGAAAAATGGGCAAAAGTCCCATATGTTCAAATCTTCTTTGAGTTGTGGAAAAGTAAAGAAACTAAAATGTTGTGGGTTAATCCTGTGTGACTCCCCTTCAACCCTGGTCAAATATCTTAAAAGCAGTAAAAATCAAAGATATGAAATGGTGAAGTACTTGGAAACATCCATACCAAAAGAGTAAGAATTATAAGTCATATTAGTGACCTTTATGTTTCTGTTGTGTGTCTTAACTCTTGTGTTTGTCTATTTGTTCAGTGTATATTTTCATACTTCTGGATGGTAATATTAAATTAACAAAAAGAAATTCTTAAAAGAGCTTTATTAAATGGCAAAAATTAAATAAGTACTTATGTTAGTTTACAAAGTAGAGAGTCTGTTTTATCAAAATAGCTTCTGTACTTCAATCTTATCATATCCTGAAACTCCAAAACAATTAATGGCATTTCTGGGGTTGTTGGTGTACTGGAAACCCTTCATCCCTCATTTAGCTGAAATACTAAAACCATTGTAGTTCAACATCACTAATGATTAGGAAAATACAAATCAAAACTACAATGAGATATCATTTCATACCTATCAGAGTGGCCACTATTAAAAAAGACAGTACTACAAGTGTTATAGAGGATGTGGAGAGATAGAAACACTTATTAACCATTGGTGGGAATTCAGAATGGTACAGCCACTGTGGAGGACTGTTTAGCAGTTCCTAAATAAGCTTAATATAGACATGCCTTGTGACCCTGTAATATCACTACTGGGTATATACTCAGAAGAACTGAGAGCAGTGACATGAACAAGCATCTGTACACTAATGTTCATAGCAGCATTATTCGCAAATGCTGATAGTTGGAAACAACCCAGATGTATAGCAACTGATGAGTGGATAAAAAACTGTGGTGTATTCACATGATGGAATATTATGAAGCTGTAAGAAGAAATGAGGTCATAAAACATATGACAACATGGATGAACCAGGAGGACATTATGTTGAGCGAAGCAAGACAGACACAAAAGGACAAATACTGCATGATTGTGTTACTATGAACCAAATATATTGTGTAACATATTGTATGATTAAAAAAAATATGTATCCAGTACATTTAATTGAGAAATATATGTTTTTTTATTCAAATGTGTTTTCTTTTCTTTTTTAATTGTTGTTTACATATTCAATTATGAAATGTACAAATAAAGTTTTAAAAAAAGCTTTACAAACTCCCCTGAAAAAAAATATTGTATGTGTTAATCAGGAAATGTTGTGCATGGGAATGGGAAGATACCCAGCTGGCTGCTTTATAAAAAAATTAAAGAGAGCAATGGCACAAACTCAAGCAGTAAAGGGGGATGGAATTTAACTTACTCTGTGGATTGGATGCAGCCAGCACCAATATTAGCTTTGGGTGAGATTTGTGGCAAAAACAACATTCTAAAAAATTCCCCTTGGGTTTTAATCCAAATTGTTGAAGGTGGCCAAATTATTATATAGTGCCTTAAAGAAAAGCAACTATGTACAGCATACCATGCCCTGTTGCAAGTAGAGGGCTTAACACAGGAGTGCCTGGTCACTCTGGAGACTGCCATCTCAATCCAGGGGTGAATTGCAGATAATAGAACCAAAATATGAACAATGGACTCTCATCGGCTGCCCTCCATGTGGGAGAGATCTGTGGAAGGACATTTGGGACACCTACCAGTGATGACAGGTAACTATCATGTCCCTGCCCACTCCTATAACACACCTCTCAGGAATATTGAGGCAGATGGCCTTGCAATGATCTAAAACCATACCATTGAAATTTGAGAAGTAGCAGAGTTGCTCCACAGGAAAAAGCAGACATTGTGTCTACCAGACCCTATGGCAGTAGTTACATCTACCTCTTACTTGCCAGCAGCTCATGGACATGACCCACAAGTGTCCATCATGCTCACTTTGATGACTGTGACATTTACCTTATTGGATGGGACATATTGGCCAAGCACAGATTCCAGTAGCATGATAGCATGATAGCAAATGGATTACATCCCACTCTCAGAAGGGGCACAGTATGATTTCACTGTCTCAGAAACTGCCACAGGACTTGTAACCAGCAAGCTACTATTCACTGCCTAAATAAAGTAAGTGCCCTATATGGAGTATCAGCCCAAACTAACAGTGATAAAGCATACAGTCTTGGTCTATGAATCAGGATATTGTTTAAACTTTCCATCTACCTTATAACCCCACTGATGCAGGTTCTATAGAAAGATGAATGGCCTTTTTAAAGGGAAAATTTTAAAATGATAGGAATCTTTACATGAATGGGCTAAGAAACTATATCCAACCTTAACACTTTTAAATTCAGCAACTCAGCCTGCAGCCCAGGCTCTAATTGAAATGCTAACAGCAGGACCAATGCAAACATTGAGAATACAAGTTAAAGGGCCAGTAGCCATACAGCCCAAAAGGTGAAGTACTACTAATCTGTTGTTGATTATGCCTCAAACCCAACCAACTGGGAAAATGAGGTCATTTGGCCATAGTACTGGCCTATGCAGCCTTGCTGTTGGCCTTAAACCCATGGGAAGTAGGAGTCATCCAAAATATTGTTATAAAACCACAGTTTATACAAAAATACCAGTAAAAATTTTGATATCACTGCAGAAAACTTAAAGAATTTGGAATGGAAAAATGTTTGGTTTTAGAAACCTCCACATAAAACTCCCCTACCTGTTACCTTATCTACTAATAGAAAGGTTGTTTTCATACTGTTAAACCAGAATGATATGCTCCGTCTCCCCTTTTCAGTCAGAAATCAGGTTCTTTTAAAAGTTTTGAGAAATAAACACCCTGAAGATCAACTAAAACCAAAATGGGAAGGACCCTACATAGTATTATTAACCCCTTGTTCTTCTCTTAAGTTACAGAGAATCAAGCCCTGGGTTCATCATACTAAAGAAACAGATCTGATAAATGAAGGAGGTCCTGAACTGGAGACCACACCTGAACATAAAGGAAAATATTAAGTGGGGCCATTTGAGAACCTGTGTTTCCTATTCAAGAGAAAAAAAAATATTAAACCAGATACCAATTCTGTTTTTTCTTCTATAGGACTTACCAATAACTAGCCCTGAGGGAAGATATCAATCATCCCTCACACCTTCTTGC
>JAQZBX010102999.1:0-11099 GCA_029593785.1 Cabassous unicinctus | reverse complement strand
GTATTTATTTGGGGTAGAAGTCCACAGTTACCAGGCCATAAAGCATAAGTTTCTTCCCTCACCAAAGTCCATTGCCACATGTTGGGGCAAGGCAGCTGCCGATGTTTGCCAGGGTTCAGGCTTCTTGGGTTCCTCTCTTCCCAGGGCTGCATTTCTTTCCAGGCTTAGTGCTTCTGTTTCCTCCACAAGGTCAGCTGTAGACTATCAGGCAAATGGCTCACTTCTCTTATCCTGGGGCCTTCTCTCCAACATCAAAACTCCAACATCAAAACTGCTTCTCAAAAACTGCTCCCTCTGTCCTTTGCCTTGCCTTTTATATTCGATTCCCCCACCCATGGGGGGGGGGGGCTCCATACCCTACTGACGTGGCCCAGTCAACACCCTATTCATAACTTAATCATGCCCAGATTAGCATACCAGCATGATCCAATTATATTTTTGGAATTCATAATTATATCAAATTGCCTAATGGCTACAATAACTATTACTTAAACTGAGTTGAATGAACAGAGGCTTATTAAGTACCTACATTTTGTTGAATGAATACATCAAGGATTTGGTAGCTATACAGAAATGTGACACAGAGTCTCTGCCTTCAAAGAACTTATGATCTAGTTAGAGAAAGAAGTTACCATCACTTGAAGAGGAAATGAGTAGTTCATCACAGCACAGGCTAGATGCAAACTGGACCAGGTGGAGAGATTTGAAACAATTACACACAACTGGAGCATGCTTTCCAGGGAGGGACAGGAGAGGGATGGGAGGATCTGTCCAGTAGAGGGGTGTGGCTGTGCAAGCGCACGGGCTTGCTGGGCTTGCTGGGCTTGCTTGGGGAGCTGCTGTAGGTCTGTTTGGAGCATAGCTGGATGGCTTTCAGGCCAATGACAGACAAGGCAGGGGTGTGTTGTGGAGAATGGAAGGATTCTGGGTGAAAAGGGAGATGCGCAAGCATCAGAGTCAAGCTGCCTTCACTGTAAGCCTCAGCTCTTCCATTTACCAGCTGGTGACATTGGCATGGCTTTTTTCAGTTTGCAGGATGGGACTGAGTTGGTCATTTTCACTCTGGATCCTTTATTCTCAGAGTTCAGCCCAGCACTTGGCAGTACAGGCACAGTGCAAAAGGATATAAAGACTGCTGTCTAAAGTCACACCATTGGTTGGAGTCCTGCTGCCCCCTTTAACTAGCTGTGGTGACCTGAGGCAAATTATTAACCTGTCTAAGCTTTGGTTTCCCCATCCATAAAATGGGTAATAATGGTACTTGCTTACACGGTTAAAGGATGAAATTAGACAATGCGTGTGAGGCATTAGCACAGTGCCTGACACACTGTCGGTGCTCAGAAACACTAGTTATTGATATGTAGTTTTATCCCAGGTCTCCATAGTTATATTTTTTTAACCAAGTGATCTTCAGTTTCTTCTCTGTAACAGTTTCTGTAAACCCTACCTCTAGGAGTTTTGAGGACAAAAGCTTCATGAACAGATGTGCCTGTCAAATATTAGGTTCTCAATATCACTTTTCTTTTTCATTGAGCTTCTTCTATTTTTTTTTCTTCTTCTTTTTGCAACTTGGCCAAAGAGCGTTGGCCCAAATCAGCCGAGTGTGGGTGGCAGTCTCTTGCTCTGGGCCCTTCCGCCACCAACAAATCCCCCCTCTTGCAAGGGTGCTGCTGCTCTTGCTCTTGCTTTCTCCCTTTCCCTGGCTGCCTTGTCTCGGCACTGGGCCTTGGGCTGGGGTCTTGCCTTTGGTTCCACTCCTGGCTCTAAGATTACTGTTTTCATTTCCCTGACTGCTCAGCGACTGCGACGCGGCACTCAGCATGACGGAGCCCAGGAGAGGGTGTGACCAGCGGGGATCCCATTAAAATACAGAGCAGTCATGCAGCCAGGCCACTGGGCTCCTTCCGCTTGCCCTCCCGAGCCTGCCCCCAATATGATCATAACAGCACAGGGCTATAAAGTTGCTTTTCATAGCACACATTGCTCAGCTCCCTAACAAGGTTCTGACTGTCAAGAAGAAAAGGAGGACATTGTAAGGCGGGGATTAGGGGAAGGGGTGGTGAAAAGAGGCAGTGTGGTGCAGTGGGAAGAGCCCCAGCCCATGAGGCAGGAAACAGGAGTTTTGCTGAATTCTGCTTCTGACTCACCCTCTGATTTGAGGCAGGTGCCTTTGTCTTGGGCCTCAGTTCTCCTTTTACAAAATGAGGGTCTAGGTCTAGATGGTTTAAATGTCGTCTCTGGCCTCTGGATGCTGGAAAATGCTCTTTGACACTAAGCAGAACCAAATTCCTCCTCTTGCTTTACAACTTGCTGCTCAGAGGAAATTCCACTTTTAACTATCCTTGGATTTGGGGTCTGTGATGGGGACACCAAACTATGAATTTTGACCAGAAACATCTAGGTCATCTCAGCTTGCCTTGTATACCATTGAAACACTCTGATATTTAAAAATTTTTCTTCATTTTTTATTTATTTTTTAGAAGGTACCAGGGATTGAACCTGAGACATCATGCATGGGAAGCAGGCACTCAGCCACTTGAGCTACATCCACACTCTGACTGTTTTCATGTCTTATTCACTGTAGTATCTCCAGTCCCTTGAAGGGAGCCTAGCACATAGTAGATGCTTAATAAATATCTGTTGAAAGAATGAATGAATGCACAAGGCAGATTGGTGCTAGGTCCTTTCTCACCATTCATTATTAACTTATTCATTATTTAGTAAATGCTTTTTATGTGTGAGGGCCTGGAGATATATTAGAAAACAAAACAGACCAAGACCTGGTCTTAATGGAGCATGTATTCTAAGAGGAAGAATATATAAATGAAAGAACACATACATGTTAGATAGTGATAACTGCTAAAAGAAAAATAAAGCAGGATAAGTGGATAGAAAATAAGTGGGGGTGTACAAGTATAATAAGGGTAAGACTCCTTAATAAGGTGAAATTTGAACAGAGACTTAAAAGAAATAAAGGAGCTGCCAAGAGGGATATTTCAGGGAATAGCCTGCGGGGCAGAAATGATAGTCAGTACAAAGGTTCTGAGGCAGGCGCCCACTTGATGCATTTACGGAGCAGCATGGAGATATCTGTGTGTTTAGAGCACAGTGAGCAAGGTGGAGACCAGTAGACAATGAGGTGTGGTATAAGGCCTAAAACTGATATTAGGTACAGCCTTGAAATCTACAGCTGGGAGTGCCTCGAATGGCCTCACAACAAATCCTTCTACCCACTGTGATTCTGTGAATAAGGTTCCCTAGCCAACCAACTCTCCTTATCTCAGGGACCAGGCACAATTCCCGCTTCTCTCCGAGTAACAGGTTTCAGTTCCCTGCAAGACTGCAGAATTACTCAAACAAGCCAATCACATCTTCCCATGGGAACCAGGAGTCACCTCACCCCTTTGCTGCTACAAAGCCTGCCTCCTACCATCTCTTCTAGTTCTCTGTTCCTGAGTACAATCCCTGTGTAATCCTGTCTACACGTTGTCCTCTTCTGGGCTGTGAGTATATGTGGCTAATAAACTGCTCTTGATCTCATCTTTTCAGCCCTGGGGGTCGAGTGCTAGGCCATCCCCATAATTGTAGGGTAGAAATCTCTCCCTCACTAAGCAGGTGAAGAGAAGATGATCAAAGCACGAATCAGAGAGGAGGCGGAAGTGCAGGTCATGTTGAGGGTTTGATTTGAACTTTGAAGAAGATTTGAATTCAGGGGAGGGTTTTAAGTAGAGAAGGAACAACATCATAAATTTTAGAAAGAGCACTCTGGCTGTGAGAATTGGCTGAAGTGAAGCCAGGGTGGAACGGGGGAGACCAAACAGGAGGCTAACGAAGTAATCCGGGAAAGAAATGGTATTGAGTTAGACTGTGTTAGAGAGGTAGAGGTAGAAGGGATCAGAATTGGGATATATATTCAAGACAAAGCCAGCAGAATTTGCTATAAAATGCAATGTGTGGTGTGAGTAGAAGAAAAGAGACTCCAAGGTGTTTAGCTTGAGTAACTAGAAAGAGGGAAAAAAGGAAGACTGGTTGGATGCAGTTTTGAGGGGAAAGCAGGAGTTTGGGTTTGGACATGCTAAGTTGGTGATGCCTACTGTACGGCCATGCTTTTAAGTAGTTACGGAGAAGGGACAGCAGTTTAGGTGACAGGTCTAGGGTAGAGAATTAGTTTGAGACTTGTCAGCATTTGGAAAGTAGTTAAACCATAGGACAGGATGAAATCACCCCAGGAGTGAGAAGAGATAGAAAAGAGAAGGGGTCTGAGAATTGAGCTGGGGGAGGGGTGTATGAAACACTACAATTTAGAAGTTGGGAAGATGAGGTAGAACCAGCATAAAGGTTAAAGAAGGACAGGTCAGTGAGATGGAAAGAGAACCCAGAGAGAGTAGTGTCCTGGAAGCTGAGGATAATATTTCAAAAATGGCATAATCAACTGTAGCAAATGATACTGGTAGATCAAATGAGATGAGGACTGAAAAAAAATTAGCCATTGGATTTAGCAACATGAGGATCATTGATTAAATTTTTCAGAGCAATCTGGGTAGAGCAATAGTAACAAAAGAGAAGATTGCAATAGGTTAAAGAGAGGATGGGAGGAAATAAAGTATAAATACCAAGTAAAAAAACCTTATTTTGAAGAACTTTACTACACAATGGAACAGAAAAATGACCAGCAGTTGGAAGGGACATGTGGTCAAGTGAGCGTTGTTTTTTTTTTCTAATTTTTAAAAAACATGAGCAATTATTACAGCTTCTTGCATGACTATGGCTTAAAACAACAAAAATTTATTGACTCACAGCTCTGGAGGCCAGAAGTCTGAAATCAAGTTGTCAGCAAGGCTATGCTTCCTCTCAAGTCTGTAGGGAAGAATAAGTTCCACCCCTCTCTCCTAGCTTCTGGTGGTGGCTTGCTGACAATCCATGATGGGCTCTCACCTCTTCTTTTGTCTGTGTCCAAATTTCCTCTTCTGGTGAAGACACAAGTCATATTGAAGAAAGGGCACACCCTGATCCAGTATGACCTCAATTTAACTTGCTTAATTCCATCTGTTACAACCCCATTTCCAAATGAAATCAAATTTTGAGACACTGATACCAGGGATTAAGATTACAAAATGCATTTTGGGGACACAATTCAATCCCTAATACATGCTTATGCATAGCTAGTGCATGGTCAAGTCATGCTTTTTAACAGTGGAGGGAGCAGAATATATGGGCACATGTGCAGGCAGACTGGTGGATGTGGTGCTGAGGGCGTGTGGAGGTTCTTTTTTGATTACTTCTATTTTCTCATGAAATAAGATATAAGAGCATGATTAGAGAGAACTGAATGAGATGGAAGTTTTGGGAATTTCAGAAAAGAGGAGCAGGTTTGGTAGGTTGTTTTGGAGATTGGGAGAATGGATAACTGAGGGAAATGGTGTAGGTTTGTCAGGAAGCTCTAAAGACATCCTTGAGCACGGCTATCATGAATTTAGAACAAGATTGGTCCCTATGGTTTGCACTTTTTTTCTCTAGCCACAGCAACTTCCCTGCTTCAGAAGCAAAATTCAATTTAACTGGGGTTTTCATTTTCCTAGGTAAATATAATGGAGGAGAGAGAGGCAAAGAGATTGAGGACTTCTGCAAGAGCCCATAGTCTCTAAGCCAGGCAAGAAGGGAACAGAGAAATCTGAAAATAAACATGGAAGGAAGGACACTAGAGAAAGTGAGCTGTAGTGATGGGAATGGGGGATCTTGAAATTGAGATTAGGAAGTAGTTTATAGTAATCAGTAATGGTAGGGTCTCAAGTAGGTAAGAAGAAGACAAGATCATTGGAGAAGAGGTCAGGGAACTGAGAGAACAAGTATTACAAGGATTATTTGTGAGGATAATCACCAATAATTATGACAGTAATACTGGAAAGAGATTCAGCAAGACAAATTAATGTATTCAAGGAGGGGTTAGTAGCCTCAGAGGTCTCTACAAGAAAGGATAGGTGGGTGGTAGATGCTGATGGCCTGCATTTCCAGGGTGGAGTGGGATTTTAGAGAGGAGGGTGAGACCGTGGTTGGAAAATAAGAAATAAATAAGAATCACCTATCTCACCTTCAGCTCAAGTGGGTTTGGTAGAGAAATAGCCACCATTGAGCAGACTACAGAAGAATCAGTGTCCTCAGGGAGAACCAGGATTCATTTAGAGCAAAAGTGAATGGAATGTTCAGAGAAGAAGCTGTTTTAGGGGATCATGTTGCAGACTCACTGTGGCTTGTCCTGAGCTTTGAAGACCTAAGCCTTCTTACTACAGTATCTGGCCTGGGTTGGTGCTCAGTAAATTCTGATGGAAGGAAGCAAGAAATGAATGAGGATGTTGTTTTGATCTCTTGAAACTTTCTGGCATTCATCTCATGGCTTACAGAATGGATGGGTGAATGAATGGATGGATGGATGCCAATGAACTTGCTCAGAACAAGATGATATTAGAGACATGTTCTCACCTGTCTGCTCCTACTTAAGATTGGAACTTCAAATACAAATCTACCTACCTGACTTTCAAGGTCCTCCATATTCTAGCCCATTCCAACCTATCCTATCTTGTTTCCTATTAATTCCAGATTCAGCTTCTCTACCCGACAGGTTGGGCTCCTAGCTTTCCCGTGAAAATACCATACTCATTCCTGCCTTGTGGCCTTAGCTGAGGAATTTCCTCTTGCTAGAATGGCCTATTGTAATCTCATTCTCCCAGCCAGTTCTTTCTTATTCTTCAAGGCCAAGACAAGTCAAATTGATCCATGCAAACTTTCCTGATATTAAAATCTGACCTTCTTGGATTTTTTACAGCCCATATGGAATGTACTATTTACTATAGTTTGTCTTTCATTGTTTGTTATTTTTTTAAAAAAAGATTAACCTTGCTTTTCCAGATAAATATTGTGTTTCTTGCAGGAGGGAGAGTGTCTTCTACCTTGTGTGCTATGTTTCTTGCAGTCTTTCTCCTTCTACCCAGTTCAGCATCCTGCAGGCTCTCTCTAACTGCAGGTTGTTTGAGCTGCTTCTCTTAGCTCTGTCTTTGTCTTCTGATTGACCTGAACCTACTGTTTTCCTCTTCTCCTTGGCTTCCACGCTGTGACAGTGGGACGGTTCTCATTCTACCTCTTCTTTTCTGGCTCCTCTCCATTCTTAATATGAGGTTTATACTTTTCTTTTATCTCTTTACACTTTCCCCAGAATGTCTTAACCCTTCTAAAATCTTCACCAATCACACAATGCAGCAGCTTCAAAATTCATCTTTCAACTTGCCTACTTTCCCACAGCCTAGAGTTGTTTCTATAACTTCATACTGAACATTTCCATGTGAATGACCTGGATGTCTCTTCGAAGTCAACATAATTGAAATTGAACTCAACATCTTTTTTTTGATGTTAGTTCTCCATATGGAGGCTCTTATTTCTATTAATGATTCTGGCCTACTTAGGACACTGGACGCTTCTGTTAGGTTTCTTGTGGCCTTCACGATTTGGTCTCCACCTATCTCTCTGGCCTTATTTTTCCTGATCATACAACTCAAATTCCAGCTACGTTAAATTTCTCTAAGTTTCCTGAATGTAACATTCAAGTTCATGGTTCCATGAGCTTGCACATGCTGTCCCTTCTAATTTCATGTTGTTCCTTCCTTCTTTACCTAAGGAAACTTCTGGACTTAGCTCCAAGATCACCTTATCTCAGGGACTTGTCCTGACTTCTGAGAGTTAGGCGCTACCATATATTTGTTCTCACTTTGTATGCTGTTATGCAATGAGTATAACACATGTCATGTTATAGAATACATATTTATTTGTATGGTGGTCAACCTAGATATAGTGACCTCCTTATTTCTACTCCATAGCACAGCATCTGACACTAAATAGGTGCTCATCAAATGTGTTTTGAATGAATGAATGAATGAATGAATTCTCCCAATCACTCAGGCTCCAAATTTCAGGTTCAAATTTGACTTTCCCATCCTTTGCCTCCTGTTGCTTCTGTTCTTGCTTTTTGAATCCTGTTGAAAATGTTTCAATTCACTCCTTGCTCTCATGCCTAGACAACTGAGATAAAACACCTCTATCTCTGCTTCCACTTTATCTTCTCATTTCTTTTTTCTATGTTGAAGATTCCTTTGATTATACCATCTGTGATGATACCACTGCCAAGCTTAAGATCCATTCACGGCTCCTCAAGACCCATCCATGCTTACAGAACGAGTCCTCAGCCCAGTCTTTAAGATCCTTCATGATTTGGATGTTGATGTTGCTGCCACATCACCTCCTTCCAGTTGCCCACATGAACTCTTGAATAAAAAACGTGCCTCAGTCACCAATCACACTTTCCTTTATCTCAAAAGTAGATATTTACTGGGCATCTACTATTGGAGATTTTACTCTACTGTTTTCTTTTTCTTAATCCTCAAAACAACAGTTTGAATTGAGTATTTTTCCCATTTTTATATGAGGAATGTCATTCCCAGAGAATTTAAGTGGCTTGTTCAGGACTGTATCCATTTTACAGTTCCCACCTGGCACCTTTTTGGAGGCATTGATTTTTCTCATATCGTATGTCTTACTCTCCCACCCTATTTAAATTTCTTTGAGGATGGTCATCATTATTAACTAACTCAGTCCTGACTTATTTGGGGAAGAGAGATTAGGAGTTCACTGTTGAAACATTGAGTTTGAGTCGCTAGCAGGTCATCCTCTGGGAGAGTTAGAAAGGCAGCTGTTCAAAATGCACATCTTTAAAGCAGTCTTTACAATTCTTTGCAAAATTACAGCACAAGAAGAGGTCTCAGAATAATTGTGACAGCTAAATTAGGTTGCCGGGCTATCTTGCTAGTCATCCCTAATTGCTCATCATTTCCCATGACCTTGGGTTTTTATATACTTTCATAGGTGGTGCAACCAGATCATTTATCAACCTGATTATCCCTGTTGACATTTGAGATTTATTAGGTGCAGGCCAGTCTTTCAGCTACAGTTTAATTGTGTTAACTGCAAATGCAATTAATTGTGTCACCTTTGGGGAAGAATTTCACAGTTACCTTTGGGGGAGGGTGGTAAGTCCCCTATTAAAGTAGTATGTGTTGAAATCCTCGAGAGAAAACCCAGATTCTATGATTTTTGTTGGCCTTGACTATCTCCATCTTTCCCCCCCTTCGGATTGCTGTTCATAGAGGCAGCTAGTAGCTGCTTGCTTGTTGCAATTCAATTTGGGGCATATTAGCAAGTGAGAGTCATTTTACTTTCTGTAATACCGGCTGTCAAAATTAATACCCCATGCCTCCCACAAAACATAGCGGTACCTGTTCTCCCGACTTGATGTGCTTGAGCTAGGAGCTCTTCATCATCTCCCGCATTCAGGCGCCCTGCCTGGCGGCCGGTCTCCTCGGGGTGGGTTCAAATGTCCCTTCCTGCTTCCAGCATTAGCTTGACTCCCGCCTGTAGTCACTCTGGGTTTGCACATAATAAATTACTTTAACCTGTTTCTAAAACAAGGTCAAATTGTGCTGTGATTTTACAAAACGTATTTAAAAGTTTCTATTTAAGTGCACTTCTCACGGTAAACCTTGTGGCCAAGGAGAGCGATTATGGTGGGAGGATGTGTGTGTCTGTGTGTGTGCATCAGGGACCATACCAGTGAGCAGACACTGGGGAGGTCACCGAAGGAGGGGGAAAGTCCTCTGGCTTTGGCCAAAGAATCTTTGCAATGTTTGAACGGGCTTCTGCGCCATAAGCGTTCAGGACATTTAACATATCAAGTACAAATAAAAATGACACGCAAATGGCTCACTTCTAAGGCAGCCTTGTGCAGTTTTGGGAATCCTCCATCCCTGCGGTTTTCCGAAAAATTATAAGTATATATTCCCGATTAAGCTCACTGTTTTCCTCTCTGTGGCATTGCCTTTCAGCCTGAAATTTTCTGAAGACTCAGGTCCTATCAGCAAAATCAAAGACAGCCCCAAGCTCAAGAGTCATTTAGGATTTTCTGTGGCGCAATTAAGCATGTGCAGCATGCCACAGCCACCGAGGCGCTGTTTATTCAGTGAAAGTGCTCTGTAATTTATTTAAAATAATCCATCTTTCACAAATAAAGGGGCCATTGACGGCCCCCCTCCCTCTGCAGGTCTCTGCTGAAAGGCCTCCTCTTGATGGTGTGTTTTGCTGGTCAGTGCTAAATACCCGACAAAAGTGATTCAGGTTCCCCCTCCCACTCTTGCTCTCTCTTAACGCTCTCATTTTTTTAAAATGGGATTTTACCAAAACTGCTTGTTTTCTTTTACACCAGTCATCTGACGAAGTTCTCCCCCACCCCCGGTTTTTTCCTTTTTTAAATGAAAAACAAAACAAAACAACAACACAACAACCTCCCACCTCCCTGCACCCGCCCCCCCCCGGATTGGCCATTAAAAATGATTAATGCCAGCCAATTTGATAATCGCCGAGCTGGAGGTGCCAGCCATTTTGGGATTTAGTGCAACCTCGGAATCTGCTTCTTTATAGCCCTCGGCTAATGAGAAATCACATTAAGCTTTTTACTATATATGAATTGATTAGCTGAAAATGAGATTACGTCCATGGTGCAACACCGGTGACAAAGGGCCCTTTCTTTTCAAACATTTCCTCATGCCAGAACACTGCTTGAACTTGAAAATGTTCTTTTCTCCTGGTTTTCCAGAAAAATATTGGATGAGCCTAAGTGTGGCTATCTCAGAAATAGGCTTATCTGTGAAAATCTCCAAAACAAACAAACAAGAGTACAACTGTGACGAGGACTGGCATGGGGGCCTGTGAGTTTGACAGGTTTTGAGGAACCAGGCAAAAGTAGAGATGGCAAGTAAGATTTACAACATTTTTGTTGTGTCTTGAGGCCAAGCACATAACCTCTTTAAAATGTAGTTGCCTCATTTATACAATGGGGACACTGACATATTTTATAGGATTATTAGGATTAAATGATATAATAGGTACAAAACATTTAGTATTACCACTGCCACATAGTAGCCATTTACAGTGTACTTCTCTCCCCCTCCCTCCCCTCCCCTCCCTTCTGTTCCCTTCCCCTCCCCTCCGCTCCCAATACCTCC
>JAQZBX010102998.1:0-11096 GCA_029593785.1 Cabassous unicinctus | reverse complement strand
GGCCATTATATCTACTGCCATAACCTACAGAATTGAATGGGAAAGAGTGTAAACTACAATGTAAATTATAATCCATTCTTACTGGCAATGCTCCAAAATGTGTTCATCCATTTCAATGAATTTATCTCACTAATGAAAGAAGTTGTCAATATGGGGGAAAATGGGAGATGTGGGCAGTGGATCATATGCGAATCTCTTATATTTTTTATTTAGCATTTTGTGTATTCTATGTATCTTTTAAAAATAAAATAATAGATTTAAAAAATTAAAGGGCTAACAAAATAAAATGGACAATTAAGTTTAGCTTTCATATAAAGGATGAATAAAATTATTAAATTAACTGAATTCAAACAAAATTAGACTTCATATTAAATTTATTTGATTACATTCCTATTGACTCATCCATGTACAAAAAATTATTAAAGCTGAAACAATTGATACAGTGACCCCTCTTTATCTGCCTATCAGTAGTAGGCAGAGTGTGGAATAAGTACTTTAATTTGATGCACATCTCAATTTTGGCTGTATAGCTAAAATCAAGTTGAACCTGGGACTCTGCCCAGGTTTAGTTTGCATACAGTATATGTGGTTTACCATAAACGGATCCCTTCATAGACAGTGTCACCAGGCACTCCTGTATAGAAATTAATGATGCTAAGAAGTGAAAAAATGATGTGGAAGTGACAATGGAGGCCTTTTAATGTGACAAACACATGTTCTTATTCTTCATAACATAGTTCAGCAAATGCTGGCTGGAGCACACTTCATCTCCCTCTTCCCCTGAGATCCCAGGAACTTCCATTGCACCCTAAGTATTGCCTGGCTGTCATCAGTGACACATCTTCCCAAGTCATTTCAAACAGTTTTCCTACAATGCCTTCACTTCCTTGTCTGGTTATTCCTTAGAGAAAAAGCCTCCCCTTCTGCACTGTCAAATGGTGGCGTTTTTCCCTTCCACAAGTCACACAAAACAGGACTTCAAGGAATGTAGCTATTCTCTCTCTTTGAAGCTTCCATCAGTTTTTGCCCCTTCTCTCTGAAAACCATCAACTAAATTTGAAGCAAATGCTTGATGTGCCATTATCTAACAGCCCCCAGTCAATTTGAAGGAGGTGAATTTGAAGCATAGGAATTTTGAAATATGACCAAGCACTATGTAGGATGACCGTTTTGTTTGAGGATTTTGAGAAGCCAGTGAGCCTACTGTGTTAAATGTGAGAAGAATTAGCAAGATAGTCCTCAGTAGAGTGAAAGTGTTCAAAACAACTGGTGAGAGGTGAAGATTTTAAAAAGAAACTAGAAGCGTGGTCATGAAAGAATGCTTATGTCAAGTTATGGTTGGACTAGAGTACACCCTAAATTGAAATCCTTTACTGGGAGTGGTAGGAAAATATTGAAACATAAATGGATAAAATGCAAGAGTAAACATGAAGTTTTGACAGAGGTACCATGTTCAGAGAGAGAGCATACTCTGTCCTAAATTGAGTAAGTACGATTGCATGGAGGGAGGATCTTATAGATGAATATTGGAAAATGGGAAAATTTAAGCCTTTAGGCAAGGTAGGAAAGAAAGATGAGGACTTAAGGCAAACATTCAAATAATAAAAATTTCTGTAAATGCGACTAGTTCATGTTCACTGGAACATGAAAAGTAAAGGTAATCAGATTTTGTTAAATTTGTTTATAAATCTGGGAAATGTAATTCAGCAATAGTCTTGCATACTAAGAACAGTGTTCCAGAAAAAATAAGGGGGAACAAGTAAAAAATACAGTTATGTGAGGATAATTTAGAAGCAGAGATTTCTGGAGCATTGAAATATTGTAGCATGAGGGGTTTCTATCTTTTAAAAATGATTGCATAGCATTTTGAAGAAAACAAACCGGAATTATGACCTGGAAATTTTTCATCTAAAAACAATGTAATGGATAGAATACAATTATCACCTATCAATCTTCTGCCTGTTCTCTTCCTAGATCAACTAATTTGAATAATCTGATAAATTATTATTTATTAATAAATCACTACAATAAATTCTTATAATAAAAAATATAAAATTCTGCAATGACTCTATATAGTTTCTCAATTGAACCGTACATTTGAAAATCAAAAAATTGCTTTTAAATATTCACCTTTTCCAAAGTAAAGGCCCTGAAATAAGAATTTAATAATGGCAGTTCAATTATATAAGTGAAACTTCATTTAAAATTATTTTAAATAGTGTAATATACAAACTTAATATTGAACATTGATAAGTAATTTGACTTCTGCTCTAAAAAATATATCTGAATATATGTGTCAGAATTTGATTCACCATTTATATTTTTGAAGGGATTTCCTAAATATATTCAGGGAGGGAGTCATCTCATTCCTTCAGTGGGGCCTTGGGAAAGCTAAACCAGAGTGGATGCTTTGTGGTTGGGAAGAGGGTGTTTCTTTTGTATGGCTTTCACTTCAGTGGAGAAATGAAAAATTTATATGGGATCTGAGTCCGACTGTAGAGGATGATCAACTGGGGAGAACAGAGTGGGTATTGAGAAACCCCAACCTCTAAAGGAGAAAGCATACCACATTGGGTCAGTAAAACAAGCCAGAGAGGTAGGAAAGAACCCAGAAACTAATGGAGTCATAAAAGCCAAGGCAAGAAAATGTTGCCAGAGAGAGGAAATGGGTGGCAGCATCGAGGTCAGCTCTGAGGTTATAGAAGAGGAGGGCTGTAAAGGGCCCATTTTAACAACTGGGAGATGGCTGGAGGCCCTAGCCAGAGAGGTGGTGGAGTGGTGGGCACAGAGCTGGATGGGAGACATGGGGCCCTGAGAAGGGGTTGGAAGGTGCAGATGGTGCAGGCAGGGGAATTGGTGGAGGATTTTGGTGTTAGGGTGAAGGGGCCTATAGGTATTTCAAAAGGTATGGGGCTCCAGGGAGGCTTGTTTTAGGAACAATGGAAAAATCTAGTAGAGGTTAAAGGTGCAGAAGAGAGAAGTCAATGCAAGGCCTTTCAAAGGCAGCAGGACTGGGCCATCCCATGGTGAATAATTTGTATTAGAAAAGTTCATTTTAATATTTTAAAACTTGTCCCTCACCCAGAGTGTCTGCCACTAAAACATTGAGCAATTATGAAAGAAGCTTTTCATCTCTTTACAAACCAGTGACCACACGGTATTGTCTGTGTAAACATACTCTGTGCAGTTTTAGTTGCTGTAGGTTCATTATCAAACTCTCCTGAAAGGGTCAGCTGCTAGGACTGCTACATCCCAGCCATTACTCTCACCCTGGAGAAGTCTAAAAAGTTCCTAGAGCAAGCTGTCTGTCCTTACCAGTGACTCCAGCAGCATCCTACTGTCCTCCATTGGGATTCTGTAACATTTGGTTAATGTCTATCTGGGCACTTGGCTTTGCTGTATTTCAACTTTGTTCTAATGTGCAACTCTCTAGACCCAGGACTTGGCAAAATTTTCTATAAAGAGTCAGAGAGTAAATGTTTTCTTTTTAGTGATGAATTACAAATTTTAGTGTAAAAATTGCTAGTATATTTATACTAAATATTTCTATTTAAAAAAGAATATCAATGATATTGTTTATATTAATTTGACTAACACAAACTGAGAAGTAATCTAAATTCCACAAATAAAAGTCAGACAACTAATATTTTAAATATACTATTGAAATTTGATATATCAAAAAACAATTATGTAGAGTAGCAGAGGTAGCTCAAGTGGTTGGGCCCCTGCTTCCCATTTACAAAGTCCTGGGTTCAATCCCTTGTACCTCCTAAAAACAAACAAATGAAACAACCAGCTCTCATTGGAGAGTGGCTGTAGCTCAGTGTTTGGGCACCTGTTTCCTGTGTAAGAGGTCCTGGATTCAGTCTCCAAGTACCTCCTAACAACAACAACAAAAACAATTATCCAAAGACTTTTGGGGGATACCAAGAATATTATCTTCTCAGTTGAGTTGTGTGATAGGACTTGGCATCAATCAATCATTTCCTTCAGATGGCTCTCTCTATGTCCATGTGCTCTTTTAATGTTGGTACCACCCTTGTGCATTCATGTGTCTGCTTATAAACCTGCTTACCTGCCTGAATTGTAGGAGGGATTGGAGATTTTTCAGTGATGAACTGAATGTATAGCCTAATTCCTACTAAAGCAGATTCAGTGGTCTAAGGAATCATTTAAAGTTTTAAAATGCACAGACTGGTATTGGCCAGGTTTAGGTTATATTTGGCAAACTCATCTTTCAAAAATTCTAAACAGTTACCTTGTTGCAGCTAATGGAAAGAAACCCATGTGGCACTCTTGAGGGTACAGATGGGCAAACTTTTATTTTGTGCAGGCCCAGAGGAGAATTCAGTCTCCAAATTCAGAGCCCTGTTTCTTGATTTTCATAAGTTTATATAGGAACACTAAGAGGGCAAATTCCTAAGCAAGTAGGCAGGCAGGGTTACAAAAGCAGAGGAGTGAGGTTAGCTTGTCTTACTAAAAGCAGAGGGCCCTTAGGGAGGAAAAGAGTCATGATCTGTTTAGAGTAGTAAATTTCAATTCAAAGGGGTAGGTGGGGAGTGCTTATCTTCCTGACATGGATTACATGGAGAAAGGGGGAGAGGAAGAGAGAAAGGGACTCAGGGAAGTTTATTTTCCTAAAGCTGTGGGTTTCTGCCAAGGGGGGTTAGGGTCCCAGCACTTCCCTTATCATTCCCCCTTTTTGATGCCTTTATCATTCTTTATATGGCATCATCTGCTAACATGGGGATTTTTCTATAGTCCCCAAGGGCTGATATTTAACACGAGGCATTATTTGGTGTTTTAATGTGTTTAAGCATGAAGTGATGTATTGTTTTTGGTACCATAGAATGCATGGCCCAAAAGTTAAGAGGAAAAAGACTGAGGCTATTACTGGCATAAATGGCAAAGTCTAGGAGAAGAGATACTTGAAGTAGTTCCCATTGGCAGATGCCTGGTATGCATGGCTTAAAAGGTCTTTGGCTCATTCTTTTAGTAGGGCCACTTTGTCCCTAACTATTCCTGAGGAGTTTGCATAAAACAGCATTCTTCCCCCACAGCCTGGCCGATCTCCCCTGAGCTTGCAGTGAGCAAGTCTAATCCTCACCTGTTTTGTAAAACCACTTCTGCCAATGAGTCTATCTGGTCTTACAACCCGTTGAGAGCCCCCAAGATTTCTTTGTGGTCATTTGATGTTTCCCATGCTAGTGTTTGTAAGCCCTCCTGACCAACTGCGAATGAGACCCCAGCTACTACTGTGCTCCTGACTACTCCTAGTTCTAAGAATATTGTAATTGCCTGTATTCCTTATTTGGCTTGGGAGAGCTCTCCAGGCAATTCATCTCCATACACCAAGAACAATGGCACTGGCCAAGCCAGGTAGCAGATGACTAGGCCATCATGGGGTAGGCACCAGTACATGTTGGTGCCAAATATCCAGATGGTAGAGTTTGCAGCACATCGGTTAGGCTCATTCAGTGGGTGGGTGGTGTTACAGTTGGCTGTTCCAAGAGGGAGGATGGTTGAAGAGGACCTGGTAGTTATGTTTTTACAGTTAGCCAGTATTCCTGGGGGTCCAGTTATGCAGACTGGGTGGAGCCTGGTTCCCGCCAAAGAGCTGTCATAGATCAGAAGGGTTACATTCCATTGGAAAGCTATGGGGAATATGGTTAGACTGGAGGAAGTGCATACCCAGCAGGAGGCAGCTAAGTCGGGCCGAGATTCACTTAGGAGTTTGTGGAAATTTCAAACCTGGTTCAAAAGAATATTGTGGGGGGCTGTTCTTACTTTGGCTTTTAGTGTCTGGGTGGATTTACTGATATTTTCCATCAGGGTTTTCTCTGGGGATTGGGTTACCGGTATCAGTTGGACCAATATGAGTTCCCCTGAGTCTGGCCCCGATGGGTCGTATATTCCAATTCCTAGTTTTAGTCTTATTTGGGCCTTTAAAAGGGTATTTTCTGATCCAGTGATTACTTTTAATAAGGTGAGTTTATGGGGTCACAGGTTTCTATGCCACACATTGCCAGGCTGGGGATTTTCTGTAGGAGATATGGGAAAGTTGGTGGGACCCCCTTCCAGGGAGTGGTGGCACCTACCAGCAAGCTCCAAGAGTGGCAGAATCCTCTGCCCTTTGAGGGGGGTCTCAACAGAGGTATTTGTTCTAATTCCCATAGTTGTGACCCCTATACCATCTCCTGGGGACAGGTATGGGGACATGGGGATATGGGGCAACCAGCAAGGTGAAAGGAGCATGATCTTGGATTACCCTGCAAGTGTCAAATATTACAGAGGCTGAAGTTGCACCTGCTGAGAATGGGACTGAAACATTCAGCACGGATTGTTTGCCCCAGTTTTGACTAACTTGCAGCTGCCACAGATTTTGGGGGTGGATATTGGCTCCTAGGGAGAGGG
Source organism: Cabassous unicinctus (assembly GCA_029593785.1). Lineage (NCBI taxonomy): Eukaryota > Metazoa > Chordata > Mammalia > Cingulata > Chlamyphoridae > Cabassous > Cabassous unicinctus. The sequence goes on along the minus strand of JAQZBX010102998.1, from coordinate 4,682 downwards.
CAATGAAGGAAAGGACAAGCAAGTAAAGGCACAGAAGCATCCTATCATACACCAGTAAGCAATTGCAATTAGTGCTCTATTTGCAGCAGTGCAGTCTGCAGGGGCCATAGCAGAGTCCAGCTCCAAATACCAAGGCGAGCAGGCCATATAAGCACAGGATGATCCACCAGGAGCAGAGGTCTATTCAGCAGGCATTTGATGAGGTCAGTGCTCGGGGATCCCAGGTGATTCGCACTCTCAAGGGGTGGCAGGGTATGGGTTGGGCAGTCCAGCTGTCCTGCTCTTTATTGGGGTGTGCCTTGTTGACCCTAGAATGATGGATCCAGGAGATGATATCTGCAACTTTAAGAGCAGTGGGAGTTATAAGGATCACAGTATGTGGATCTGTCCAGGAAGGCTGAAGGGGTTCTTTTCTCCAGTCTTTGACCAAGACTAGGTCCCCTGGTTGGTAGGGGTGCACCGGGTGCCCCAGGGGGATGAGATTCCAGGACAAGACTGTTTTATTTATATTGGCTAGATCTTTCCCCATCTGGTGGAAAATGGAATCTTGGCTAGCCTCCCCGAGTAGTTTGAGATTTCTTTTGAAGGCCTGGATAATTGGGGGTGGCTGCCCAAATAGAGTTTCAAAGGATGAATAGTATATGGGTCCTGGGATGCACCTAACTCAGAGAAGGGTCAAGGGAAGTAAGTCTACCCAGGGGAGACCAGTTTCCTGGCAGAATTTGGCTAGGGTGACTTTGAGGGTTTGATTCATGTATTCAACTTTCCTTGAACTCTGGGGCCTATATGTGGATGGAGTTTCCACTTGATTTCTATCATTTTTGCTAGTTCTTGGACTATGGCAGCCACAAAGGTCAGTTGTCACTTCCAACTGACAGTGGCAGCCCATGTCATGGAATGATTTCTCTAAGTAAAGCCTTAGTCACTTCTCTTGCCTTTTTGGTGCAAGTGGGAAAATCTTTAACCCAACCTGAAAAGGTGCATATCATCACCAACAGATATTTGTACCCCTGACTTGGTTTCACTTCTGTGAAGTCTAATGTGATATGTTCAAAGTGGGCTGTCCCCATGTGTTGGACACCTGCTGGAGCATTGGAGCCCTGCAAAGGGTTGATTTTGGCACAAATTTGGCACTGGCTGCTGATGGTGGCACAAAGAGCAGTTAGCCAGACTATGTAGTATTGTCTCCTGAGTAAGACTTCTAGTGCAGTTTTCCCTAGGTGGATGAGTTTGTGGTATCATGGGATGAGGGCATGAGTGGTTCCTTTTGGTACAGAAATCCAGTCATCCAGGAGCAGCCAAGTTCCTTCTGGGGTTCGGCTTCCCCCTTCTCTTTTAGCCCACTCCTGTTCTTCCTGTGTATACCTTAGTTGATTAGACTCTTGTCCTAAGAGGGACAGCTGTGGTGTTGATTCCAGGACTCATATTCCATGGGTTCATTCAGCTGCTTGCCGAGCTGCTTTGTCAGCTAGCCTGTTTCCTTAAGCGACCATATCCATTCCTTTCTGATGTCCCCGGCAATGGATGATGGCAACTTTGTCTAGTTTCCAGATTTCTTCTAACATTTGGAGGATTTATTCTTTGTTTTTGATTTCCTTTCCCCCTGCGGTTCAGAGACATCTTTCTTTATAAATTGCCTTGTGGATATGAACGGGAGCAAATGCATACTTAGAGTCAGTGTAATTGTTTACTGCTTGCCCAGCAGCAAGCTACAGGCCTCGGACTAGCAGCCAGAGTTCTGCTCGTTGTGCAGACCATCCCTGCAGTAGAGACGTTACTTCCACCACCTGTTTGGTAGTAGTGGCTGCATACACAGCAAGGTTTTCCCCATTTTTATCAAGACTGCTCCCTTCTGTAAATAGTGTCTGGTCTGGGGAAGGGAATGGTTTGTCTTGGAGGTCGGGGTGACTGGCATAAACTTTTTTATTCACTATGATGCAGTCATGTCAGGAGCTGCTTCCTCATTTGGCAAAAAGGTGGCAGGTTTTAGACTGCACACTTTCTATTGTCATTCTGGGGTTTTCACAGAGTAAACCTTGGTAATGTGTGAGCTGGGGATTCAATATCCACTGATGCCCATGTGAGTTCATTAGGGCAGTGACTGTGTGTGGCACCATAACATAAATTTCCTGTCCAAGAGTTAATTTGTTGGCTTCTTTGATGAGGGTTATGGTTGCTGCTAGGGTTTTCAGTCAGGGCAGCCACCCTTCAGCCAAGGAGTACAGCTGCTTGGAGAGGTAAGTGATGAGTCTTTGCCAGGGGCTGACTGTTCATGTGAGATCCCCCAATTCTACTTTGTTCTTTTCATACACAAACAGGTTAAAATTTTGAGTTACATCTGGGAGCCTCAAGACAGGGGCTTGGCCGAGTTGTCTTTTGATGTTTTGAAAGGTGCTCTGTTGAGCTTCTCCCCAGGCAAGATGCTCTTTTTCTGGACCCACCAGAACTTCATAAAGGGGCTTCGCCTTGACTGCAAACACAGGAATCCAGATGCGGCAGAACCCTGCAGCCCTGAGGAACTCGTGAAGCTTTCTTTTTGTGGTGGGTGTAGGGATGGTGCATATCACTTTCTTTCATTCAGGTCTGAGTGTCTGGTGCCCTTGTGTGATGCTGAACCTCAGGTACTTGACATGCTGTTTACAGATCTGGGTCTTTCTCCAAGACACTTTGTACCCAGTCTGTATTAGAAGTTGTAGGATACTCTGGGTCCATCTCCAGCAGTCCTCTTCCATTTCACTGGCAAGTAGGAGGTCATCTACACATTGCAAGAGGGCACACCTGCAGTCTTCCCAGAGGTAGGGGGCCAAATTGCTGTCAAGGCTTCCCTGAAATGGGTAGGGGAGTTTTTGAAACCCTTCATGAGCCAGGTCCAAGTTAGCTGAGTTTTCTGCCTGGTTTTGGGATCTTCCTATTCAAAGGCAAACAGAGGCAGTCTCAGCAGGGCCAGCCACAGGAGAAGAAGGCAACTTTCAGGTCCAGGCAAGTGAACCAGGTAGCTTCAGGTGGTAGCTGTCCTAACAAAGTGTACAGGTTGGGAACAACTTGATGTAAGGTGAGAGTGACGTTATTAATGGCTCGTAAATCCTGTACTTGTTGATATCCAGGCACATCTGGTTTTTTTACTGGTAATAATGGGGTGTTCCAGGGTGACTGATATTCAATTAGAATTCTTTCTTTCTTTAGGTGATCCATGAGTTTGACTATGCTCAATTGTGCTTCATGGGGATTGATAGTGTCTCTGCCAGACCAGGACTGCTCCAATCTTCAGGTCGATGATGATGGGTGCATGGTTCTGTGCCATTCCTGGTGGGGCTTTTTCTGCCCAAACCTGGGGGGAAAGTTCCAGCAGTTTTTCCAGATTCTGACATGAACTTTCTTCCACATGAAGTCTCCATTCTTTGCTTTGGGGTTCAGTGACATGGAGAGTGAGGCTGGTCCCGAGGCTTAAGCTTGCTGGCTCTTCAGGTTTGAAGGTAATCTGGTCTCCCAGTTTGGTTAGGAGATCACTACCAAGCAGGGGAAATGGACATTCAAGCGGGTACAGAAATTCATGCATCACTTCGAGGCTACCAAGCTGGCAAGCTCTTGACTGACAAAAAGGCCGTTGGCTTGACTGGTGCCCAGTCACTCCTATGATATTAGCATTTTTTCTGCTAAAGGGGGTGATGGGGGTTGTGACCACAGAATGTTCAGTGTCAGTGTCCACCATGAAAGTCATTGATTGACCCCCGACTTGCAGTTTGACCATGGGTTCTTGGGGGCCAAGTTCCAGTTAACCCTGTCACCCTTATTCAGGGTTGAGCCCTGCCAGCCAAACCAGACGGTCTTGGGGCTCAGGTTGGTATTTCCCTTTAGGGGTGTTCCCTCTATGTGCCTGAGTCTTTTGGGAGCACTCATTTTTCCAGTGTCCTCTTTCTTTGCAGTAGGCACATTGGTCTCTCATCAGAGGCACCCTTCTGGTGCTTGTCCCCCATTTTGAGGTGGCCCTTATTTTCTGGTGGGGTCAGGATTTCCCAAGGCTGCTGCCAGTAGGGAGTCCTGGTGTTTTATTTGCTTCTTCACTTCTTGTTCGGTTGCTTCATCTCAATTGATGAATACTTTGTAGATGTTCATGCCCGTGAACCCTTTTAAATTTTGGAGCTTTCTTTAAATGTCCATTGCTGCCTGTGCAACAAAGGTGGCATTCACCATCCTCTGGTTTTCCAGAGCTTCTGGGTCAAAAGGAGTGTAGCTTCTGGAGGCCTTGCAAAGCTGTTCATGGAAATCTCCTAGAGACTCATGGGGTTTTTGAGTAACTAAAGTCATCTTTGTCATGATTGTGGGTCATTTTTGCCCCTTCTTCAACCCCTTGGAGGAGTGCTTTCTGATACTGCTAGAGTGCAGTCTGTCACTGATCAGTGTTGAAGTCCCAGTTCAGCTAGGCTTCTGGTGCCACTTCTCCTGCCCAATCTTTGAGTTTAAGATGCCAGTAGGGGCCTGCTCCTGCAGCTACTTTTGGGCTTCCATCAGAATCTGTCGTCTCTCCTCTGTATTAAACAAAGTCAAGAGGAGGTGGCAGCAATCATCCCAAGTAGGACAATAGGATTGGAAAATGTATTCTATGATATCAATAAGGGCCTGGGGCTTTTCTGAGTAGGAGGGGGTGTGGTGCTTCCAGTTTAAGAGGTCTGTAGTTGTGAAGG
>JAQZBX010102997.1:0-11099 GCA_029593785.1 Cabassous unicinctus | reverse complement strand
CCCCCCCCCCACTTTGCCGTTTGTGCTGCTGTGTCCATTCGCTGTGTGTCTTCTCTGTGTCTGCTTATCTCCCCCTTGCTGTGAGGTCTTGCTGCATCATCCCACGGCGCGGCGTGCCCTCACAAGGAGACCTCGGGACGCGAACCCGGGCCTCTCATATGGTAAACAGGGGTTCTATCCACTGAGCCACACCTGCTTCCAATGGTATATTTTCTTTACCATCCTTTCACCTTCAGTCTACATGTATCTTTGAGTTTAAGGTCTCAAAGAGCTTGTAGTTGGGTCATACTGTTTTATCCATTCTGTCATTTTCTGCCTTTTTACTGGAGAATTTGATCCATTTTTATTTAAAGTCACTACTGAATATGCAGGACTTTTTTCTGACATTTTGCTTTTTAGCCTTGTAAGTCTTATACATTTTTTGTCCCTCAGTTCTGTTAATGCATACTTTGATATTTATTTACTTTTTTGTGTTGTACCATATTGAATGCCTTTTCATTCCTGTCTGGATATGTTTTTCATCTATTTTCTTTATGTTTAACATGTGGTTAAAGTTTGACATCCTCAACATATAACAATCGTTTGGTTGGATACCAACTGAACTTCAATAACATGCTCATATACTTTTCCTATAGTCCTCTCTACTCCAACATTTTTCACACTCTTACCACTTATACCTTTGTACAGCATATGTCAAAAGCAGATGTATCATTACCTTTTATACATTTACATTTTAGCACCTGAGGAGGAAGTTGAGTTAAATATTGAACAATACAGTGCATTAATACTGGTTTTATAATTTCCCAAATGTTTATATTTACTGCAGTTTTATATTTCTTTATTTTGCTTTAAACCATTGTCTAGTGTTTTTCCTTTCAGTATGAAGATTTCCCTTTAGCCTCGTTTTAAGACAGGTCTAGTGGTGATGAGCTTATTCTGCTTTTGTTTCTCCAAGAATGTCTTTATTTCTCCATCATTTTTGAAATAGTCTCAATGGAGATAAAATTCTTGACTGGTAGTTATTTTCTTTCCAGATATTTCACTTTAAATTATTTGGAGCATGTAAACTATACTTAAAAGGAATTCTGTTTATCTTTCATGTAATCATTATTTACCACATTTTCAACTACACTAAAAGAGAGTATTTTATTACTAATAAATGTAAACAAATATTAAAAATAAATAAAAATAAATAAAAAATGTAATTTACTAAATATAGAATATGAAATCAATTAATAGGTGAAAGATTTAAAAATCCAGTATTTTGAAAAGTCAAAGAACGTCAATAAACCACAATCCAATGATTGCAAATGAGTAAAAAAGGCAGAAATAGTCAATATTTTTTTGGAAGGACTTTGACAGCAGTAGAAAACCAATGCAATCAAATATTGAACAAATATTAGAAAGAGCAAATGAAAATCATTGTAATTCCATGATTCTAAAGTTTAATTCATTATACCTTACTTTTATGACATGGAGAGATGGCACACAATCAATGGCATTAAGCATTCTTCATAGTTTAAATGGCAACTTTCCTTTTTGTCATTGATATAAATTATAACAGAATGTTTCAGACCTGATGGTGTCTTTAAACTGTTGAAATTTGGCATATCAATTTCCCTCTCAGTTTATTCTTACATATCTTGAAAACTCAAGAAATTCTAATAGAAAAGTGGCAAAATTAGTAAGAGATTTTGGTACTCCAGCTGAACAAATGGAAAATATTTAAAAAATCAATAGACCATCATCATAATAGCATAATTGCAAGAGGTAAATAGAAAATATTATTTCAATCATAATAAGTGTAGAATTTAGTTGTGAAGAGAATAGTTATGATGAAATACCAGAAAAAGATAAAGAAAACTCAAAGCCTTATAAGGGAATATATAATTTAAATTAATGAAAGGCCCTAAAATTCTTAGATGAGAATTTTAACTAGATAATAAGCATATTTGTGTGCATATATAGATTTACATATTCATTGTGGAAACATTCATTCATTAATTCATTTATTAAAAATTTATTTCTGTACATATATTTGCCAAGCATGTAGAATATTAAAGGAAGATTATTTTTAAGGCAGGGTATCTGCTGAAAGAAATGATTAATCAATCAAAGATAAAAAAGAATGGAAAGAGAAAAGAGATAAAATCAAAATAAGACATTGCCAAATGATCCTATTTTTATGTGTGGGTTACTGTATATATTTCAGATACATTTCTATTTACAGATTCATAGGAATGCCAAATATCTCTTGCCAAGTGAAAAAAGTTAATTTGAATGATATTTTGTTAATGGTAGTACTATATCAGTAACAGTAAACAAAAAATGTAAAGAATAATGTTTACAAATGTGCAAGTGTTTGTATCACTGGTATGATAACAAAAACCAATTAGATGACATCAGTTATATCAGGGGAATTATATTTGAAGAAAGATGATCCCCTTTGTTTTGGTTTCATACATTGCAATAAGATGACTTTTCAATGATGTATGTTTTTTAAAAGCATGTCTAGTTTATTTTAGAAATTGTTATAATACCAAATTGATTGAACTACATTAATGTTATAATCAGTAGGAAAATGTATGCAAAATATAATCATCTTACATGATATTTCCTTACATTTAAAAGAAATGTAAAAGAATTTTATTTTTAAAAATATGGTTATTTGAAAATTTGACGATTGTCTCATATCTGTTATTCTGCTTCATAACGACACATTAAAATGTAAAACCAATAAATGAAAGAAATTTTATCTTTTAAAATAAATTAAAAAATCAGCATAATAAATCAGTTCCCTAGATGACTCCAGTGATGAACAATTTTTCTTTTATTCATGTAATAAATTTATTTATAAAGAGGTTTTAGATTAAAGAGAAGTTACATTGAAAGTATAAGGGGTTTCCATATATTCCACCTCCTTCCCCTCCCTCATCTTCTTCTATTAAAAACAACTTCCAATTGTTTGGTGCTTTTGTTAAAATTGATGAATACATATTGAAGCATTGTTGATAACCAAGGTCTATAGTTTAACTTATGATTTATACTTCACATAGTACAAATTTATAGGTTTTGACCAAATGTATAATGGCCTGCATCTGTCATTGCAATATCATGCAAAAAAAATTCCAGTGTCCTGAAAGTGTCCTATACTCCACCTATAATAACAGGAGTATAGGTGGAGTATAGAACAACTCCCTGTACCCTCAGAAACCCTGGAAATCACTATCTTTATATCAATGTTACATGTTCTTCCATTATTACAATAATAATAAGTAATAAGTTTACTTTGGTCCATGGTTGCATTCCCTCCTTGTGTTTGTTCATTCCTTGACCAAGGGGATTTTAGGATAGTGATGCACTCTCTGATCCTGATTGAGGGGTCTTAGAACAGATGGAGCAGGTGGGTTGAACTGTCTTCTTTGCAGTTGTAGATACTCTCTGTTTTTTGAGATGGAGGTTGCCAATCAGGATCATTTTGTTATTTGTCCTGGGCAAGTCTGATGAACTGAACAGCAGGTTTGGGCAGCAACTCTGCTGAGATTCCGGGCTCAAACAGCATATGAACAGCCAGAAGATTTAAGTCTCTGGGAAATATACTTAAAGGTATAGTGCTAATTATAGGTTCAAATAAAAGGGGTAGAAGAACCATGTGTAGGGAAATTAAAAATGAGTCTAACTCCATTTCATTGGGGAAATAAGTTATCATATATTCCAAGGTAAGGCTCTCCAGCAGGGTGCTGATTTCAAGGGGTTGGATGCCTTGCCTATAATGTCTGTTTATCTCTAAAGCCCTCAGGAGCACCCTTATTTGAGGCTTTGCTTACTGTGGCAGTTAGTGAAATCTGCCTGAGACATGCATATGTGTAACCTCTGAAATGACCTCCCAACTCAATTTGAAATCTATTAGCTGTAAAAAGTCTTTTTTAGTAAATATTTGCCCTTTTTGGTCAAGGTCTTTTTCCAAATGCATTGCTGGTTGGTACTTGGTATTAGCCCCTTGGTGCCAAGGAAGCGCATACCTGGAAGTCATGTCCCATGTTGGGGGGAAGTTAGTGAGTTTATTTGCTGATTTTCACTTAGAGAGAGGCCAAATTTGATTTATAAAAAAAAAAGGATTTCCACAGGTAGCTCTTAGACAATAGATATTATTAAACTAAGTTTCAGTTTTACACAAATAAAGTTCATAAATACAAGAATTAATATCAAAGTCTTGGTATATTGGTCTGTTTTCTTTTATTAGGCACTCCCTGTGTACTCTTGAGATTCTTACCCCTTTATTTGAGTATGTAGCAGGGCTATCCAAGACAGGAATTTAATACTTCATTCTTTGTTATGTAATTCTTCACTAACTAGATAACTCCCTATGACCAGATGAACACATTCATATTCCATAGAGGCATGTCCCAGGTGCACCCCTTCCCATACATCCCCCACCACCAACACCCTGAACCAGTGTCCCTCTCTTGCCATAGTTGCCCAAAGAACAATTGTATTCTGAAACTCAGCTCTCCACCTCTCTGGTGTTCACCTGTTCCTTCAACCAGTCCTCCCCTTAGTAGCTCAACTCCCCCACCCTCAACCTTGCTCACCATCACACTCCAGCACCATAAACTCACTCACATCCCTGTACCATCATCACCCTCATCCACCTTATCATAGATTATGCCCAGATAGACATACTGACCAATGGAACTGAATTGAAAGTTTAGATGTAGACTCATGCATATATGGCCAACTGATATTTGATAAGGGCAAAAGCCCACTCAAGTGGCACAGAATAGTCTCTTCAACAAATGGTGCAGTAAGAACTGGATATCCAAAGACAAAAGAATGAGAGAGTATCACCATCTTACAATCTATATAAAAATTAATTCTACGTGTCTCAAAGACCTAAATATAAGAGCCCAGACCATAAAGCTCCTAGAAAATAATGTAAGGAAGCATCTAGGAGAAATTGTACTAGGAAATGGTTTCATAAACTTTATACAAGTAACAAAAGAAAAAATAGATAAACATTAACATGTGAATTGAACATTTCTTAAATTATCTTTATCAATTCATTCATACAAACATATTTGATAGATTTCTCCCATGAGTTTATTAGCCTTATTGGTACTCAACTTGTCTTATTTGAAGTCATCCTTTTAAAATCCTTTTGACAAAACAGTAGTAGTCTTTTATATCTCAGTGGTTATTTGGTATTATTGAAGTTTCCAGGTTACTTGAACACAACTGTATTAGGCAGAAAAAAAGCTGTCTCAAAGATGCCCCAGTCCTAATCTGCAGAATTTGTGAATATCCTACCTTAAAAGGCAAAAGGAACTTTTTTTTTTATTTAAAAGGGAAAATGCTTGAAAGAGAGCTAAAATTTTCCCAGATATAAAATAGATATGCTCTTGAAACAGAATTAAGTTGTGAATCACTGAAGTCCCAATTTAGCCAACCTGAGTATATTACTTCTGGCGATAGTCTGCATTCACTGCCAGCAATGTACAGAATAGGGCAAGAACACAGAATATATCATGGGCAACCACATCAAGTCTCACCTGCATATCAGCAGTCTGATTGAATATTTGAAATGACAATCAAAAAAACTCACTCAATATGTGATAACAATGCACACAACTTAGTTATTGAAATGAATGTATGCTTAATATGAGAATACATGAATATGAGAGAATGTAGAGGGTGGTGGGAAGTTCCACTGAAAAATTTTTTAATTCCAGAAGGTAGGTAGTAGTGGAGAAGTGGGAAAGGGTGCATTACACCCTTGTATAACTTGGCAACCTCACATGTTTTTCCAATCTTAGCAGGGATTTGAATTAATTGCTAGACAGGGAAGATGATATAAATGCACAGAATTTCATATAAATATCATTACATATGACACTCCATATTCTTAGAGAGATTATCAGTGGTTCAAATCGACAGTCACACAGTCAAACTGGGGATAGCCATGAATTCATCCTAACTACCATGACGCAGAGGTAATATTGTACTTCTCATCTGTGAAATCCTATTATCTCTACACGAAGCTAGGGCTAATGTTAATCATAAGCATTTCGGTGATAAATATCAGAGCTACAGGTAAAAGCACCTGTGCCATTGTTGACTAGGTTTCTATGACAAATAACATGTTATGGGTTAGCTAAAACAATAATGTATTAGTTTATGGTTTTAGACTCCTGAAATATCAAATCAATGAGTCGACAGAATCACTCTTTCTCCACAAACCTTGTAGCATTCTGATGCTGGCTTGCCATAATCCTTGGGATTTTAACTCTTGATCTATGCTTCTTTTCTATATTAATCAGTCAAAGGGATGCTGATACAAAATACCAGAAATTGGATGGTTTTTATAAAGGTTATTTATTTGGGGTAGAAGCTTACTACAGTTACCAGGCCATAAAACATAAAATATTGCCCTCACCAAAGTCCATTGCCATGTGTTAGAGCAAGACATCTGCCAATGTCTGCCAGGGTTCATTCTTCCTGGGTTCCTTTCTTCCCAGGAATCATTTCTTTCCAGGCTAAGCTTCTCTGTTTTCTCCACAAGTTCAGCTGTAGACTTTGAGGCTCTATAGGCCTTGCCTCTCTCCACAATGCCAGCTATAGACTATCAAGTGAATTGCTCTGTCTCTCTCCCTGGGGCTCCTGTCATGTCTAAGAGCTGTGTCTATTCCTCTATTCCAAAATATCTATTCTTCTATTCCAAAATTTTCATACAAGGACTCTCCTTGAAAAAAAAAGTTTTATAATATTTGTGAAAAATGAAAAAGAAACAAAATATTTATTGTAGTTAAAACATTTTCTAGTCATGCTAATATATTTTAAAATGGCAAAACACTGGAAGGAGTATAGGGTTTCAACAAATTTCACCTTAAGCACTGAAGTTAACTTAATAAAATGGACTTAAATAAAGTGGAATTAAAATATTTTTGATGCATAAACTTAATTTATTTCAATTATATAGATGGATACATTTTAAAGAAACAACTTGTAAAGCAAATTCTTGAATAGTATATAACTTGGTCAGTGTTATTAAAATGTTGACTCATTGACTTTTGTTTTGTGACAAAGGAAATAAGTGATTACTTTCTCTCCTAGAAATATCCTGCTGTTACTATTCACTCTGTTCTTGTTGCTTCTGTAGAGTAAGTTTGTCACAAGGCTTAAATGTTTTTAATATTAATTTTGATTCAAGTTGTTATTTTGTTATATGTGGAATCTTTGAATGTTCAGCCAAAAATGCATGCAAATGTGAATATTCAGATGTTTCTCTTAATTCTGATTTGTGTTTAAGTTTTTGGCTTTAAAGAAGTTATAGCAATAGTAGTTGCCTCATTCAGTATTTGTTAGATGTGTGAAGTACGGATAATGTAACAGTGATGGTTTTATTTTTTAGATTATTACTGTAGATAGGTTAGTAACAAGTGTGTCATTTTTTTAAAGATGGATTATTTAAGTGAGTGGATTTTACAGATTCATCATAATAAATTTTATGGTTACATTAAAAAAAATAGGGGATGATGTGGGAGAAGGAGGGTGGTACATGGGAATACCTCATACTTTCTATGTAACTCTTCTGTAATCTAAAACTTCTTTAAAAATAAAGTTTATTATATTTTAAAAAATCTACCAACAAAGAAAAATACAGGACCAGATGGTTTCACAGGTGAATTCTAACAACAATTTTGAGAAGAATTAATACCAACTCGGTTTAAACTCCTCCAAAACACTGAAAAGGAAGGAAAATTATTCAACACATTTTATGAAACCAACATCACACTAATACCAAAGACAGACAAAGATACTACAAAAAAGAAAATTATAGACCTATCTCTCTAATGTACATAGATGTAAACATTCTCAACAAAATACTTGCAAATAGAATCTAACAGCATTTCAAAAGAATTTTATACCAACATCAAGTGGGTTTTATTTCTGGTATGCAAGCGTGGTTTAACATAAGAAAATCAATTAACATAATGCAGCACATTAACAAATCAAAGGCAAAAACCACATGATCATCTTGATTGATCCAGAAATGGCAATTGACAATATCTAGCATCCTTTTTGATAAAAATGCTTCAAAAGATAAGTATAGAAGGAACGTTTCTCAATATAATAAAGAACATCTATGAAAACCACACAGCCAACATCTTATTGAAAGGGGAGAGATTGAAAGGAACAAGACAGAGATGCCCACTGTCACCACTGTTACGCAATATTGTGCAGAAGTTCTAGCTAGAGTGCTTACACAATAAAAAGTTATTAAAGGCATCTAATTTGGAAAAGAGAAAGTAAAACTATCAGTATTTCCAGATACTTGGTACATGATCCTATATTTAGAAAATTCTGAAATAACTATCACAAAGGTATTAGAGCTAATAAATGAATTCAGCAAAGTGGCAGGATACAAGATCAATCTGCAAAGACCAGTATTGTTTCTATTCACTTACTAGTGAGCAAGATGAGGATTAACTCAATAAAAAAATCCATTTACAATAGCAAGAAAAAGACTCAAATATCTAAGAATTATTTTAAACATGAATGTAGAGGATCTGTATGCAAAAAATTACAAAACACTGCTAAAAGAAATCTCTAAACAATTGAAAGGACATTCCAAGTTCATGGATTAGAATACTAAACATCGTGAAGAGGTTGACTCTACTCAAAATTATTTATATATTCAATGCAATAACAATCAAAATTTCAACAACCTACTTAACAGAAATAGAAATGTCAATTAGCAAATTTATTTGGAAGGGAAAGTGTCCCAAATAGCTGAAAACATCCTATAAAAGAAAAGTGAAGTTGAAGGACGCATGCTTTCTGACCTTGAAGTGTATTATAAAGCCACAGGAATCAAAATAGCATGGTATTGGCATAAATATTGACACATTGATTAATGGAATCAAATTGAGAGTTCAGAAATAGACTCTCACCTCTATGATCACCTGATTTTCGATAAGCCTACCAAGTTCACTTCTCTGGGACAGAAAAGCCTTTTCATCAAATAGTTCTGGGAGAACTGGATATCCATAACCTAAAGAATGAAAGAAGACCCTTATCTCACTCCTTATACAAGAATCAACTCAAAAGGGATCAAAGACCTAAATATAAATGACAAGACCATAAAACTCCTAGAAGATAATGTAGGAAAACATCTACAGGAACTGACATTAGTATTTAAATTTATACTTGGTACTGGAGTTTGTAGGTGTACATTCAAGAGACTGGAATCTTTATGTTGTTAATGTGCCAGCTGTGCCCAGAACCTCAGCATAGTAGCAACACCTACTCTCCAGTTCATTGGACTTACCCATGACAACTCACAAGCAGGTGAGGATTGACAACCACCATACCAAGGAAGCAAGAGAGCTTACAACTGTAAGAAATAGAGCCCCATCCATTGGCTGTATGGAATCAAAACCCCCTCTCAATTAAAGGTGGAGTGGACATCACCATCCCAGAATCCCCAGGATTTGGAATGAACTATGAACTAGAGTGGACTTACTGGTATTCTACTATAGACTTATTGTGATTCTACCAATGGAAGAAATTACAACATTGATGTGGAAGCAGTGGCCACTGGAGTATCTGGGGGCAGGGAGAGGTAAAAATATTTGTTACACAGGGACTTTTTCGAGACTTGGGGATCATCCTGAATGACATTGCAATGAGAGATATAGGCCATTTTATATTATCCCATAACATGCACAACTGTGTGGGAGATAGTGTAGATGACAATGTGAACTATGTTCCAAGATGAGTTTATCAATTACAATGAATGTGCCACACTAATAAAGGACGTGGCTTATCTGGGAGGTGTGGGAGGCATGGGGAGTGGGGCATATGGGAATCCCTACACTTTTTGTGTAATGTTTATATAATCTAAGTATCTTAAAAATAAAAAGAATTAACTGTAATTTTCATGTAACTTTTTTTTTTTGGCATTTGGACTAGTATATGGTTATTCCGCTTTGAGTTATTACTAATATAAATTATTTTGGTAAAATTAATATTAAATTACCCCTACATTCCTAGAAAAAAACTGTATTTGATGTTATAGTATTATTTTAATGAACTGCTAATTTCTATTTCCTAATTAAGAAAAATAAAAAGAACTGGTAGTAGGCGGGGGTCACTTAAACATTACACCCAAAGCACAAACAACAAAAGAAAAATTAGATAAATGGGATCTCCTCAAAATTAAAAACTTCTGCCCCTCAATGGACTTTGTGAGGAGGATAAAACACAGCTTACTCAATGGGAGAAAATATTTGGGAATCACTCATCCAACAAGTGTCTAATATACTTGATATATAAAGAGAACCTACAACTCAACAATAAAAAGATAAATAGCCCAATTTTAAAATAGGCAAAAGATCTAAATAGATATTTTACAAAAGAAGAAATGAAAATGGTGAAAAAACACATGAAAAAAATGTTCAACATGGCTATTAAGGAAATGCAAATCAAAACTACAATGAGATATCATTTCTCATCTACTAGAATGACCACGATTAAAAAGTTGGAAAACTACAAGTGTGGGAAAGGCTGTGGAGAGATAGGAATGCTTGTTCACTTTGGTGGGAATATAGAATGGTAGAGCCACGGTGGAATTCTTTTTGGCAGTTCTTAAGGAAGTTAGTTATAGATCTGCCATGTGTCCCATCAATACCACTACTAGGTGTATACTCAAAAGAACTGAAAGCAGTGACATGAACAGACATTGCACACTAATGTTCATAGCGACATTATTCACAGCTGTCAAAAGATGGAAACAACCCAGGTATCCATCAACTGGTGAATGAATAAACAAATATTGATATATACACATGATGGAATTTTACTCAGCCATAAGAAGAAACAAAGTTGTGACACATAAGACAACATGGATGAACCTGAAGTACTTTATGTTGAGTGAAGCAAGCCAGACACAAAAAGAAAAATATTGTATGATTTTGCTGTTATGAACTAAATATAATGAGCAAAATCATGGAGTTAATAGCTAGGATACAATTTGCCAGAGAATAGAATGTGGTTAGAGAATGGAAAGCTGAGGTTTAATCTGTGCAGAACTGGTAGAG
>JAQZBX010102996.1:0-11100 GCA_029593785.1 Cabassous unicinctus | reverse complement strand
GTTCTGTATATGTCTGTTAAGTCTAACTTGTTTTTCATATTGTTCAAGTTCTCTGTTTCCTTGTTGATCTTCTGTCTAGTTGTTCTATCTAATGATGTGAGTGGGGTGTTGAAGTCTCCAACAATTATTGTAGAAATGTCTATTTCTCCCTTCAGTTTTGCCAGAGTTTGTCTCATATATTTTGGGGCACCCTGGTTAGATATTTATGACTGTTATATCTTCCTGGTGGATTGTCCCTTTTATTAATATATATTGGCCTTCTGTATCTCTTATAACTTTTTTGCATTTAAAGTCTGTTTTGTCTGATATTAGTATAGCTACCCTTGCTCTTTTCTGGTTATTATTCGCATGGAGTATCTTTTTCCAACCTTTCACTTTCACCTGATTTGTATCCCTGGGTCTAAGGTGAGTTTCTTGTAAGCAGCATATGGATGGCTCATGTTTTTTTATCCATTCTATCAGCCTGTATCTTTTGATTGGGGAGTTTAATCCATTCACATTCAATAATATTACTGTAAATGCACTATTTACTTCCTCCACTGTATTCTTTGGTTTTCATATGTTATCTTGTTTTTGTCTGCTATTCTTTCTTCTATACTCTTCTCCAAGCCTCTCTTCTGTCTTTTTCTTTCAGGTTCTAAGGCTTCCTTTAATATTTCCTGCAAAGGTGGATTCTTTTTTGCAAACTCTCTTAGTTTCTGTTTGTTTGTGAATATTTTATACTCACCTTCATATTTGAAGGACAGTTTTGCTGGATAAAGAATTCTTGGCTGGCAGTTTTTCTCTTTCAGTTTCCTAATTGTATCATACCACTGTCTTCTCGCCTCCATGGTTGAAGAGAAATCTGCACTAAGTCTTACTGGATGACCCTTGTTTGCTTCTCTCTTGCTGCTGTAAGAATTTCCTCTTTATCTTTGAAATTTGACATTCTGACTAGTATGTGTCTTGGCCTAGATCTATTTGGATTTATTCTGATTGGGGTACGGTGTGCTTCTTGGACATGTAAGTTCATTTCTTCATGAGAGCTGGGAAATTTTCAGCTGTTATTTCCTCAAATACTCTTTCTGCCCCTTTTCCTTTCTCTTCTCTTTCTGGAATTCCCATGACATGTATGACGCATTTTGTGTTGTCATTCAACTCTCTGAGCCCCTGCTCAAATTTTTTTCCATTCTTTTCTCTCTTCAATTTTATCTCTTCTGTCTTCAGTATCACTTATTCTTTCTTCTGTCATTTCGAGTCTGCTGTTGTATGTCTCAAATGTGTTTTTGATCTCACATATTGTGTCTTTCATTCCCATGAGCTCTGTTACTTTTCTGTTGAGGATTTCAAATTCTTCTTTGCGTTCGCTCAATGTCTTCTTGATGTCATTTACCTTTTCAACTATATTGTCTTTCAAGTCATTAATTTGATTTTGGAAATTTGTGCTCATCTCACTGATTAGTTCTCTCAAATTCTGCATCTCTTCTGGGACTCTGATGTATTCCTTTTCTTGGGCCATGTCTCTTATTTTCTTAATATGGCTCATAATTTTTTGCTGGTGTTTAGGCATCTGGTTAGGATGTAGTTTACTCAGATGCTCAATTTTTTTCTCTTTTGTAGGGATTTATTGGCAGGAGGCTGTGAGTTACCACAACTCTTTGATTTTTGGCTCGACCTGGATTGTTAGGATTGTCCTGCTGGCTGCTCAAAAGTGAGCACTGGACCTAGTAATTGGTTGTAGAGTTGCTTCCTAGGGCCTTCGGCAGGGAGGCTATAGAGGCCAGAAAAAGCCTCTCCTACTTATTTTTAATTTTCTTGTGTGTGCTTCCTTGGTCTGTCAGGAGATGGCGCTCTTTGGCAGCTCTCAATTCAATGCCTGGTCAGAGTGTATTTGTTGTGACACAGACCAGATCAATGTGATAGAGCTTCCTGTCTGGAGGCTAGGAGCCTTGTAATTCAAACTTTCTCTGAAACAGTTCTCCAGCCTTCTCTGGCAGCCCCCTCCCTTTTCCAGGCTAGGAAATATTTCTACTCCCCTCTGAGTCCTCAACAATCAGTCCCTATTAGTACAGAAGGAGATTGGGAGGGTTGTATATCTTTAGCCCCTTGCAGTCTCCAAGGCAAACAATGGCACAGCCCCACCCAGCCTGGAAGGGCTCTTGAGACACAGCAGACCAAATCTGTGAGTCAAAAGCCGAGTTAGCCTTAGGCTGTGTCCCTCTCTCTCCCCTTTCCTGTGGAATCCTCAACAATTAGTCCAAGCTAGAAGAGAGGGAGATTGCCTGCATAGGATTTCTCCAGTCCTTCGCAGGCTCCCAGCACAAACCACTGTGTGGTCTCACCTAGCCTGGAAGGGCTGGTGGGGCACAGCAGACCAAATTTGTGGGTCAGAAGCTGAGTCAGCCTTAGACTGTGTCCCTCTCTCTCCCCTTTCCTGGGGTGGTAGATCTCTGGAGCCCCCTTTGTCTGTAGTCGCAGGCCCAGAGGCCTGAGAATTCTAAAGAGTCTTTAGTGTGGGGGAGGGTGCTAGCAGCAGCAGCCGCTGCTGGTTCCAACTCACGGTTCTGTCATCGAGATTTCCCTCTTTTGTCCCTCTCTCCTCTGGGTGGTGTGCAGGCTTCACCTGCTGTCCTAAACCCTAGAAGATCTTTTTCAGGGCTGTTTCAGCCTGTCCTCTATTTTCTGGAGAAGAGATTCCCGTGTCTTACTAGTCTGCCATCTTCCCAGAAGTCAAAAGTATAAATTTTAAATTTCTGAGTTGTTAAAACATATAGTGCTTCTTGTACGCCATACAAATGATGTTTAGTTTTTCATTGCTTAGTAACATCTTTGCCATAAAGTTCATAATCACATCTAACTGACAGGTGGCAATAACCAGGTTGGTGATGGATTCTATGTCTGGATCAGAACACAGGGGTTTTGTTACCTTGCTCGAGTGAGATCCAGTGGTTTGGTGGCAGCTTGTCTTATCTGACAGCCATTAAAATAGAGCGAGTCTCCATGGGCATAGGGTGCCAGCTGCCCACAGCCACTTCCTATAACTCCTCCTTGAATGGTCTCCCAGTTTGCCTCGGTGACTCTTGCTGACTCAAAATTATCTTTAATATAGGTGGGAAGATCATGACTGAAAATAGAGCAATCATCACCTGGAGGGAAAGAAATAATCACAAAAATCAGTTGGAACAAGCAGAATCATCAAAGATGAAGAAGAATTCAATTTCAGATTTCATCCATAGTTGTTACTGTAAGACTGGCAAAAGACAAAGCAGAGGCAGATTCTCAAGAATAAATATTTCTTTTATTTTGGCAATTAATGACTTATATTGCTGAAAAAAAAAACCCACTACCTTTGAGTCAAAGTTTACTAAAATATGGAGGTGCTCATGTAAATCTGCTGTCTGAACACTGCAGCTGGCTGGGCCTGTTTTCAGTGATGGCTTTCAGCAGGGAGCACTCACCTGGCATGAAAGGCAAACCTAATTTCTTTTGTCCTAGCACGACTTTGTAGTAGAAGATAAGGTAAGTCATATTTCTTTTTTAACTTTTTATTTTGAAACACTTTCAAACTTACAGTACAGCTACAAAAATAATACAAGCCCCATTCAGAGAGCTCCAACATACCTGTACTCCCCCAGATATCCAGGTCTGCCAAATTTAACATTTTGCCACATTTGCCATATCATTCTAGTTATCTATCCAACAACCTATCTCTCATCTCTTTCTACTTTCTTATCAATCCATTTTCTGAACATTTGAGTGTAGATTGTATACATCATGCTCCTTGAACACTTAATGCTACCATGCACATTTTCTAAGAACAGGGATATTCACTTATGTAACCACCTAAAGTGCAGTTATTGAGTTCAGGAAATTTAGCACTGATAAAAAGCTTACAGTCTGTATTTCAAGTTTTTCATATGTCCCAATAATGTCCCTCTGAGCCTTTTCTCCTCCCTTGCTAGATCCCAGCCAGGATATTGTATAACAATTACTTGCCATCATTTCTTTAGTTGCTCTTTCTTTTTTTTTAATTGTGGGAAGGTAGATCATATTCTTTGTCCTCCTTCCAACTTCATACTTGATAAAACAGTATCCTATTTATTACTTGGTCCCCAGCACCTTGACAGTACTTAGCACATATCACATATATGATAATGAGGCTAGGATAAATAGGTGAATAGTGAATAAACTGGAAGCATCTCTCAGAGACAACTGAAATATGGGCATTTAAGTAAGATGCTATGTTAGTAAATGCAAGTGCTTGCATTTTCCCTTGATTTGTGCAATACATCTTTTCTAAATGTCTGCAATAGTTTACAATCAAAAGGCCATAGTTCTGTTAGATCATGGCAGAGAGAAAACCCCATTCATCTATTTCATTTGCCAAAAGTTCAAATTTGCTAGCTAGTACAAAGACAGACCCAGTTGGTCTCAGCAGTGATGAGGATGCCAGGGGAGAAAGGAGACAGCTAAGTAGTTTCTGATATCAGAGAGCTGGAGCAGTCTGCATCAATCACATCAATTTCATTTGGAAGGGAGGAACTAGCATCAACCAATAAATCTAAATAGACTGTACTCCAGAATTCAAATATATGGATTTTTACATTGGTCACTTGGAGATGTTATATAATTCTGATACTCTTTGGATAAACCTCTCAGTTATGAGAGCTAGAAAGGCTAACTGGAAAGAAGACCCCGAGTACTGGTCTTCTTTCTGACACTTACTAGCCATGTGACCTTACACAAGCCACTTAACCTCTCTGAGACTCAGTTTCTTCTCCTGAAAAATGGGAATCATAATATCTACCATAGCTAATTTATGGGGATGTCCTAAGTGGCTTTGATACATGGCTCTGATGAATAAAATGGTGGATAATATGTAAACAGTAAACCTCAAGACAATGTAAGGATTCACTGAAAAAACATTTATTGAGCATTGCTATATGCTGAGTATTATGCCTGAGATATAATGGTAATTATGTAAAGTTAGCTTTGGAATAAGTGAGCCTGAAACCTGTTAGGAACATTGGATCAAAGGAAAGCAAGGCTGCAGGTCTTTTAACAGGCAGTCGGCAGTTTCTTCTGATGTAAGGAGGTGGGTAGACACTCTATCCAAATATATAGAAACTCAAGCAGGAAAAATGTATTTCTTTGAAGGCTTCTCAGTGCGACAGAGTGACCTGGGAATGGACCATCTTGCTTTGCCAGTGACATCTTGGGAGGACAGGGGCAGCTGTTGCTAAGAATGGCTGAGGGAAAAGGAATATTGACGAGGTATCGCGGGGTGAGCAGCCAGGCCAGGAAGGAGAGAGGTCCAGAAATGGAAGTCAAGTATTGGGGTGGGATGGAGGCAGGGAGTTAGGTAGAAGGCGGGGAAAGTGAGGTACTACAGACTATGCTGAGTGGGACGTACTAGAGGGGATGTTCAGGAACATAGCATAAAACTACCCTTGACTCCTACCCATGATAACTATCATTCCTATGGTAAATAATTCTGTGATTAAGGAGTGCTTTATCTATACCACATCCCTGGGGCTGGAGTCTCTATCCATTTCCTAGTGGACTTTTGTATAAATGTTGGGATGAGGAGAACCTGAGTCTCCTTTGTCAAAAAACGACAGTCTGGGATACAAACCTTGGAAACTTTCATCACAGATGCAGACGGCGCCGGTGGTGCAGTATCCGTGCCCACTGCAGAGTTTGGGGCAAGCCTCTCCGATGTACACGTGGTCAATTGCCCAGCTTTGCTTCTCAATTTCTTCCCCTTTCTGGATCCAGCGGAACTGTGTCGCACTGAAAGTCCCAAAGAAACCAGAGAAGATTCAGCAGGCTGTTATTTCCCACGGCTGCGTCCAGCCTCTCGCTGGAGACTATTTCTGAAAAAAGGGCTTCCAGGCTTCCCCTGAACCACCCTCAATGGCAGAGGGAGTGGACTCACACCTCTCAGACTCTGGGACTATATCCCCAAATGCCTCTCTGAAAGCGTGTGCATTCCCTGAGAATTTTACGTGAATTTCCCATTCTATTCCATAATAAATCCATGTCCATTTCTATAGAGCTGTATTATTTTCTAAATCTTTGAGTTAAGTGAATGTTGCTCAAGGAGGACAACGTTCCATCAAGGTTACCTGTGCTTTTGCACAACTTGACTCAGCTCTGCACACCCCAGAGAGAACTTGCATCTGGATTGAGAAGTGCTGCCTTTGTGAGGGCAGATCACTGGAATAACAGTTGAAAAAAACTGGCACAAATTCCAGGTCTTTGGGGTCTGTGATTCAAAGCCTCTGATTGAGTTTGGCATGTGCTGAGGTATTTAGTGAAAAAAAAAAAAAAAAAAATTGTGATTCTATGAATCATTTACAAACAAGCTCCTATTTCTTCCTAGTTCTTCCTGGAACATGCAATTGTCATTTCGGCATCACTGTATCAGTTGTCTTCAGCTCCCTGTACGAGCTCTACAGAGATGTCAGACAATCCCACACAGTGTACCTTATCATGCAACCTACCTGGAGGAGACATGGTCAGGCAGCTGAATGGTGATTCTCTTCCAGCTTGAGCTGTTGACAGCATTATAGATGGTGGCTTCATGGAACTGGAAGGGGGAGCAGCCGATGCTGTTTGAAGAGGAAGGAAGGCATTGGGTCTGCACGAGCTGCCAGGAATCAGACCTGCAGAAACCAAAGAAGTTACTTTAGACAATTCTTATGAGAAACGTATGACCTGTCTAAAGTCAAGGTAGTGCTGTGGTGTTGTGGTTAAATTAAGCTATTTAATTAACTAACATATTTATAATTACAGACCATTAAAAGAAAAATTGAAAATAAGTTCATGCAAGAAATATACTGATTCTTTAAAAAGTACACTGATATAGTCACTGACAATAGTATAAAAAATAGCATGCATGATAGTGATATTTTTACGAGAAATATACGTGGAGTCAATTGACAAAATTCTCTACCCAAACTTAACTCAACATAATTCATTTTTGTAAGTGGTGGTGGGAGATAGAGGTGTCAACATACCTAATAAGGGGTAACCACTTATTAGTATGACTTTTATTCAGTGCTGCCAGTTATGCTTTGGGAGATGTGACTGTGGCTAAAGCATACTCAGATATTTCATTGACTTAAATTTCCATTAGCACATGAAAACAGAAAGTTCTACTTTGAAGACAAATGTAGTGTCTTACTTAGTTTAAAATATAAAGTTTGTGGACTGCAGTCTAGTATGCAAATTGCTTTTTCTTGGTTTGTAGGGCAATTTTAAAAAGAAAACATATTTGTACCTTTAATACAAATGAAATTTGTATATGACAAACACATATGAACTACTGCTTTTCATACACAAAGTTATTCTTCTGTAGGCAGTTGCCTTAAAAAACAACCATTTGAATTGTGTATTCACATTTTAATGAAGTGTAAAAGACGATTTCACTGACCTTGCATCCTTAGTGTACTCCAACATTACAGAATGAAGGTCACCACAAGAAGTGGCTTCACAACCCACCACAATCTAAAACAAACAATCAATGTGGATCAGATTAGATGAAATGATATCTAATCTCTTACTTAGAAACCTAATGGCTCTCCACTATGACTCTGTTAGGTAATCAAGAGATATTCAGAGAAGCTTTTACAGAGCAGCCTACTCAGACACCAAGAATGTATACTCTACTGAATTCTGTTAAAGACATGCAGTTTTGCCTGGAGTTGAAAACTAAAGTTTAAAAAAGCACTGTTTTTATTTACTTAATTAGTATCACACATTAATAATAAATTTGGGGAAGATAAATTGGCCAAAAAGAAAGCAATGCTAGGAGAATTTATGGAAAGAAACTCAATGTATCACTGGCTCAAAACATTTTCAATTGATTTCTGAACTTCCTTGATATTACTATCAAGTTTTTATATTAAAAAATAATATTTTTAAATTAACTAATATTCATTTGTAGGGGATTCTCCTTTTCTATATGAATAAAAGCTTTCCATATAATTTGCAATTAAATGCTTGAGTAATCAATAATGCATAAATGCTATAAAAATTTGGGGATTCAAATCTAAGTCCTAATCATCTATTTAATCAATAAGTCCTATTTCAATACTTATACTAGAAAGAGAGAGAGAGAGAGAAAAAAAAAAGAGAGAGAGAGAGAACTATGCAATGTAAGAAAAGAGAGCGAGTTATGGGGAACTAGAAGTAGGAAGAGCCTTCTAGTTACAAGGTTTGGGAAACTGAACTCAAGATGACATATGATACCTAACACAGTTAGTTCCGTTTCTTGCTATGTGCCAACATATCTGTAGATTTTATCTAATCATACTTTGAACAAAGGCCTTTGCAAAAGATTACTTCTTTTATTCATAAGATCAAGTCTCTTTGCATGAAACTGATAATTTCCTTATAGTTGTCAAAAATAAGCTTTTTCCTCCCCAGCTGATGTAATATATTTTTTTGAAGAGCCTCTTTCCCTTACTTTAAACTGTATCATGTATCCTGGCTGTATAATGAGTTCTCGGGAGGAGAGAGCATTGTGAGTCTTGTCCTTCTTTTTATTTGGCCAGTAGAGGTGGAAGGATGGATTGCCACAGAATCCTGCTGTCCTTACTGCATTAGGGTAAAAACTCCAGTTTTCTTCATGGGAAGTGCCTTCTGTTTAGGTAAATTGGAAGCAATATTGCATGTTAGTCTCTTAAACTGATTGGTTTATTTTTGAATTACTTAAACATCTGCTCCACTTTTGCTTACCCTTTGAGATTTAAGATTTAAGATGGTATAACATATAAATTCAAGATAAAACAAATTTAGAAAAAATTATCAAATGATAGTATAATGATCATCCAACTTTTAAATGTAGTTGCTAGTCTGGGTAACTTGCACCATTATGAAATTCTTGGAACACTATTTTTTTTTTTTAGCTTCAGTAGCTTAATGCAAGAAAAATTTATTTCTTACATATGACTCATGTCCAACATGGGTAGGGTTCTTTGATTTCTATACTTCTGTATTAATTCAGGAACCCAAGGATTCAGGCTTCATGTCAACTGTACTTTACAATCTACAATATTGGGAAGGAACTCTGGAGGCAATTTAGTGCTTTGGTCCAGAAGAGTCACATTATTTTGACCCACAACTTATCTGTCAGAACTAGCCACATGGCCCACCTAAGCACAAGAATGCCAGGGAGTTCAGTGCTCCATATGGGCAAAGGGTGAGGAGAACCAATATCAGTGGTCAGAATTAAGGATCACCATGTGTGCTTTGGAACACTTTTTAAACCAGTACAATATGTATCTCTGTGTTATAGAAATTCTCAAAGAAACTAAAATTATTTTGTGCTATTGAAATTTCAAAATACATTTTAAGGGAGTGGATGTGGCTCAAGTGGTTTAATGCCTGCTTCCCACATGGGAGGTCCCGGGTACAGTCCCAGTGCCTCCTAAAGACAAACAAACAAACAAACAACAAGCAAACAAATGAAAAAACCAACTCAGGGGAGTCAATGCAGTTCAGTGGTTGAGTGCCATCTTCCCACATATGAGGTCCCGGGTTCAATCCTGGCCCCGGTGCCTCAAAAAAAAAAAATTTTTTTTTTTTAAAGCTAGACATTTTGTCTTTAATGGGATTTATTAAATTCTCAGTTGACATTTCAATAAGCAGCCAGTCTTGAAGATTTACAAACCAGTGGGCAAAATAATAGCTACCATGTGTTGAGCAGTGAATATGTTCTAGTCACTATCCTAAATGGTTTTCATGTAGTAACTCATCTGAAGACATCAGCAGACAAAGGGCTCACAGGAAAGAAAAGTGCTTGATGTCCTCTCTCTTACCATCATCAAAAGTGTCTACCAGTTGACTAGGGTTGATTTCTGCTCCTCCAATCAAAATGTTGTCCAGTGCCCACTGAGCACGCTCAACCCCAGAGACCACAATTCCATTGCTGATCACAAAAGGCTGCCACCAGCGAAGTCGAGTTGTGTTGGTTAGGGCATCCTCAGGGAGAAGTATGTAGTCATGTCTAACGGATATGTATTTTTGGTAATCCATCTCATGGAGCAAAGTCCAGGTAATTCCTGTAATGGCAAATACACCAACAAAGTAACATATCTGGGGAAACAAAAGGCAGGAAGGCAGGAAGGAAGCACACAGCGAACAACGTCTGATTTCCTAAAGAAACCTTCAAGCAGGAAATGGGAAACTGGTTCTTGGTGATTTCTCTTACTTTAATGTAGGTGTTCACCACTTATAAACACTGTCTCAAAAATGAGGCCGATCATATGTGGGGAAGGATATTTAAAAATACTTGTCTCACAATTAAACTGTAATAATTGATTTTGATCTATTTAGAGTGTAGTTAAAAATAAAAATACCAAAGTGAAAATTATATATTTTCTGCTTTTAACATTTTATTCTAGATTCCTTTAAGCATTATTTCTCATATATAATGAGTTATACCCATGTTTTGCATATTTTCAGATAAGAACTTCTAGCTAATACTTAAAAATGCAGCTATTATAATTCTACTGCAATTTGGAATTAGTTGGACTGAGTTGAAGGTTCTCTCTTATAAATTGATAAAGTATAGGTGGGATGTTTACTTAAGCAAATACCCTGCAGATATTTGGGTATTTTAGGTATTTTTTATACCCTTAAATATTTTAGGGTTATCTGTTTATATGCTAGTTGTTGAGAATCATATATACCAGTTAAAGCAGTTTCTAAAGACTTCCAGTCTCAAAGAGATAAAAGAGAACTTTATTATGTGGTCTATGACAAGGCTTTTCACTAATTTAGCCTATCTTCCTTCACAATGAAGTTTTCTTATAGTTTCTTTACAGCATTTATTTTATGCTTATTCACATCAAAGCTATTTAAAATACTTAAAAAATGTTTTAAAAATTATCTTTTACTAAAAACCATACAAAATTCAAAATTTCTTAAGCACAGAGATTTTCTTTATTCATAAAGTTTGGGGTTTATTTATTTTATTTATTTTTATTTTTATTTTCTCTTCTTGTATAGGGATTTATTTTATTTCTCTCTTTTTTTTGGTAGATTTTGCATATCATGGAAGTCATATGTGCAGAACAGGTTATACATGAAAGATCTGTAGCTTTCTCTTTG
>JAQZBX010102995.1:0-11100 GCA_029593785.1 Cabassous unicinctus | reverse complement strand
GAAGGCTGAACCCTCGCCGGCAGCCATCTTGCTCCAACACATGGCAACAGACTTTGGTGAGGGAAGTAACTTACTCTTCATGGCCTTGTGACTGTAAGCTTCTACCACAAATAAATACCCTTTATAAAAGCCAACAGATTTCTGGTATTTTGCATCAGCACCCTTTTGGCTGACAAATAAAATCAGTGACTCTTATCCTTTTAGATTCTACCTTCCAAGTTGATGGTCAACTAAAAAAAAAAAAAATGAGATATTCTAATTTCACCTTTCAATGAATATACACACACAAAAAAAAAATTAATTAATTAATTAATTAATTAACCCATGCCAATGTGTATTTAGGATCTAGTTGACATTTCCCTTTTCCTTTCCTGTGGCAATAAAAAATGGAACCATGGGTAAATGTAATAGGAGACTATCCTTGGTGTAAATATTGAGAGGAAGACTATTTCGGCACATTTAAAATAATTTTCTGCTTTTTCAGTGTCATGTAATAAAGTCCACCTGATAAAGCCCACAGGAGAGAGTAGTCTGACAAAGCTGGGCTTATTAATGCTTCAGCAAAGGAGAGTGCACACCGGAGAACTCTGGGGTGTCCCACCCAGCAAAATAAGAGACTAGGTTTGGGGAAGGGGCAAGTTTAGGTAAAAATCTAAATGAGGCAGTGTTTCGTCAGGCTCAAAGAAGCAGGGCTGAAGATAAAGAGTCAGCATCTGGCCTGGGCTGAGAAGTGGACTTGGGGTTGTGTTTCCTTGCAAACTACAAAGATAAGATGTGGGAGGTTGTGCCTGAAAACTTCTGTGTGAAACTCTGCACCTGGGGTGGAAATGGAGGTTGCTTCTCAGTGTCAAAGTGACCCACCAGCCTCAGATCCTCTAGGTGAGAGTTGATGTTCCAACCTCACTGATATTTCAAACAGCAAACTTTCTGACTGTCTTATCTTGAGAAGACGGTTTCTCAGCACTGTGTCCTTGATGTTAGTTATCAAAGATAGTTTCATAGTTCACACTTGCTGTATGACGCATTTCAATCATTTCTTATCTATAAATGGAGATAAACATTTGAACTAGAATAAAAACATGTAACACAATCTAAACATCCATTTCTCCACTCAATATTTAAGGACATAGAAGTTAGTTTTTCACTTTCAATATTGAGACTTTTTTTCACCTTCATAGTTTCCAAAATTCTGCTCTTACTTGGTTCTGTTCAACCCAACAAGCATAATATATACAATGCACCTAATATATTGGACAAAAAAGAAATAAAAATTAAAAAAAAAAAAATTCAAGGGCTCTTAACATTTTCTGGGATGCGAGCCCTTTGGCAGTTTCGTAAAGAAACCAGGCTTATTCTCAAAATAATGCTTTTAAATATTTAGAATACACAGGATTGTAAAGGAAACCAATTATATTGAAATACAGTTGTCCAGGTATTTTTAATATGTGATATAGTGATATAAGTCTTGTCCTTAAGGGATCTAACTTTATTGTAATAACATTACCTTAACTCTATGTACCATACAACAAACCAATTTTACTACGGTTTGTGTTCCAGGCTTGGCTCTAATGCCAATTACCTGCCAAGCCCTGAGTAAGTTACTTAAAACTTTCAGAGTTTTAGTTTTCTCATCTGTCATATAGGGATCGTAGCACCTACCCTTTAACACCATTGTGAGGATCAAGTGAAGTAATACCTGAAAAACTTTTTGTAAACAGTAAAGCAATATACAAATGCTAATTATCAAAACTGACATTATATGTATACCTAAACTGAGAAACTGGCCATCGTGTACTCTGCCTCTTCCTTACTGCCTGAGAAATTCTTCAATGACTCTCATGAAAAAACAGAACCTGTGGCTCCATCCTGACCTCTGTCTGATACCCCTCACGCTATGCCACAAGAAACCCCATGACCTCCATTGAGATAACAATGGTGCATTTGTCATTATCTCCTGAAATGTACCATTTTTGATTTCTGGTGCTCATTCAATTCCGAGAATCCCTGATTTAGAAAAACAGGAAACTTTTCTTCTTGTCTTGTCCATCTGTATTTGTGATAAAGGGAGTTTCTGGGATTCTCTCTAAATGAGAGTATATCCCATTATGAGGTAAAGAACTAACAGTTTTAAACATAGGATGAAGAGACCTGTGGTAATTGGAGACAAATAGAGCTGAGGAAATTCATTCCATTGATGAGGACTGTAGTTTGGAACTGTGTTTGGAATTGAGTTTGGAATTGTGCTGTGTCTTAGTTAGCCAGGGCTGCTATGAAAAATACCACACACTGGTTGCCTTAAATAGGATTTCTCGGTGCCTCATGGTCTTGGAGGCCAGAGATCCAACATCAAGCTGCTGGCAGGACTCTCGTTCTCCCAGAGTTTGTAGCATTCAGGCAATCCTCCTTCAGTCACATGACAATCTTTCTCTCCTTGCATCTGCTCCTCAGAGTTCTGTTCATTCCTGGCTTATACTGACTGGTTTCTATCTTCTGCTCAACCATCTGCATCTGTGACTAGATTTCCTGTCCTTAGAAGTTCTCCTGTCACATAGATTAAGACCCACCCTGATTCAATTTGGCCTCATCTTAATTGGATCTTCAAAACTCCTACCCACAGGGAGAGTGGATGTGGCTCAAGCAGTTGGGTGCCCACCTCCCACACGGGAGGTCGGGGTTTGGTTCCTGGTGCCTCCTAAAGAAGACGAGCAAGACAGCAAGCTGGCACGGCGAGCTGATGCAAGAAGCTGCACAATGAGATGGAGCAATGAGGAGACACAGCGAGAGACACAACAAGCAGGGAGTGGGTGTGGCTCAAGTGTTTGGGTGCCTCCCTCCCACATGGAAGGTCCCAGTTTCAGTTCCCGAGGCCTCCCAAAGGAGGACGAGCAGACACAGAGAGCAGACGGCAAGCGCAAACAATGAGGGGAGGTAGAAATAAATAAATAAGTCTTTTAAAAAAATCCTACCCACAAATGAGTCCTTAACTAATAATAGCATCTTCAAAGGTCCTATTTACGAATGGGTCCCAACATCCACAGGAACGTGGATTAAGACTTGACTATATCTTTTATGGGGGATGTGATTCCATCCCCAACATGCCCAAAGAAGAGAGATCAAGAGAACAGCAGACAATTTTGTTCTCTACTGCCCAGCAAAGGAAAGTGCTAAATGCCCTAATTTTTCTGGTTCACAGTCAAGAGAGGAAAGAAATCTTTTTTGAAATGTTCACTTAGATGTATTTTCTTCCTAGTGGTTATATCTATCTAACATTATCTTTTTCAAAATGTATTTGCTGATCTCTTTTCTGTCCCTTACCACACTCAAGGCACCTTTTTAGCTGGATCTTCTCCATATCTTCAATTCCTAGGACAGAGCCTGAGGCATCCCAGCTCTCTAAAAATATTCCCTGTGTCAAGCCAATGAAGAATTTACACCTTTTAGAAGTGACCTTGAATTCTTGCTCAAAAAGGTACCATGCAGGCGGAGCAGGTGTAGCTCAGTGGTTAAGCACATGCTTTGCATGTACGAGGTCCCAGGTTCAATCCCTGGTACCTCCTTGAAAAAAAAAAAAAAATACTGTGAAGGAGAAAATATGGGTTGTTCTAGGAATTTGGATTTTATCTAGGATTTAGTCAGCAATGAGTAATGGGACCACTGTTGGGAGAGTGTAAATTTCACAACTGTGGTTCCAATTGTTGTGGGAGTAGAGAGAGATGGAGGGGAGGTTGGGAGAAGTATGAATTCAGGAAGCTCACAAAGCCATTGACAAATCTGTCCGTATTAACTGGATACTGAGGGACATGGGGCAGGTTGAAACCTATACTGAGATGACAGCATGTGCTGCTCTCCCAAGAAAAGGCCAGTACTGCATGAGCCACTGTGCTCCTTTGCTCTGTAGAGTATCTTTCAGCACGAGGATTTTTCACCAGGGGACCCAGAGCTTGCAAGGACGGGAGAGGGGCTTATGAATTCCCCCAAACTGTAAGCTAATTTTCCTGGGGAGTGAGTCTATAGCTTTCAAGAGTAATCTCCAAAGAACCTAAAACGACAAATGCATTCATATTCATTAGTGTAACTGTTAATTGCTGAGGTAGAACGAGTGGGTAAAGCAGGTAAGCACCTTCTGGTGGTTTTTTTCTTTCTATGGTTTCCCTGAAACAAATTCCTAGAAAGCCCCAAAACTCTCAGCATGGTGGTTGTCAGCTTGTGTAGCACAGTGGGGTAGAGAACAGCACAAAACCAAAACGAATGAAAACTTCCTCCTCTCTCCTAAAATTCCCCATATCCCCTCACTTTTTAGCTCACAGCCAATGAACCATCTCATGCTTCATTGAGAAAATAAAATCCATCCAAGAAAATGCCATCCTTCTAGTCCACACACTGCTCGTCAGTAGCAGTGGTAGCCTGTCCTGATGGCTCACTCCCTCCCCTGGGCTCTGGATCCTCTCACCTAGCGGAAGACTTCATATTAGCATTCGCACCATGGCCTCCTGCATAATCATCTTCTGGGCGATTCTCTTTGGCAGACGTACCTGTTCTAGCATCTCCTGTCATTTAGCAACAACTTTCCCTTGATCCCACATTATTTCAGGATACAACTTATTTAGCCTCTGTCTAGACTTGCTTCGCCACTATTCTAATTAGCTCTTTTTTTTTTTAAGATTTATTTTTATTTATTTATTCCCCACCCCAACCCCCACCCCCGTTGTTTGTGCTCACTGTCTGCTCTCTGTGTGCTCTTCTTTTTTTAGGAGGCACCAGGAACCAAACCCGGGACTCTCTTGTGGAAGAGAGGCACCCAATGGCTTGAGCCACCTCTGCTCCTGCTTGTTGTGTCTCTTATTGTACTTCCTTGTTGTGTCTCTTCATTGCGTCATTTTGTTGCATCAGCTCATTGTCCCAGCTCGTCTTCTTTAAGAGGCACCTGAGACTAAAACCGAGACCTCCCATGTGGTAGGTGGGCACCCAACTGCTTGAGCCACAGCTGCTTCCCTCTAATAAACTCTTTAACCTCTCCCATTAGGCATCATCTCAACCGTTCCACTGAAGTTGCTCTTTCCATGGTCACTGATGTTGGAGTGTTGGCAACCTGGTGAATGCTTCTGGGTGCTCACCTCGTTCAAGCCCTCAGCAAATTTCAACACAGGTGACGGGTCCCCATTTTGATACCTTCTCCTATGTTGGCTTCCTTCACACCACACTGTCCTGGCTTTGCTTCTTCACTGGAGGTCCCATCTTCCTTAATTTGTTGGCTCATACTTCTCTCTACCAGACCCCACAGGGTTGGCATGTGTACTAAGAGCTGGCTCCATGTTTAATGTCTGACTGCTGACAGTTTTTAAGCCTCTACCTCCCTCTTCCCCCTTGTACCCCACATCTGGATGAGCTGATAGACCCTGCGTGCTCCCTCACTCGGTACTGGCAGGGGGTCTGAACTACACCCAGCCACACCCTCTAACCACAATAAAACCCAGGCCCCTCCCCTTCTCTCCCTCTCTCAAGGCTTGAGAGACCTGCCCTACTATCCCCAGAGACCTCAATTATGTAAGAAATAAAACGTTTCATTCCCTCTTAGTGTGTGTGGCATCATCAATCTCAACATCTGAACCAAACTTTGGGTTGGGTCCCTTCTGCTTCTGCAGAATGACCTTAGCAGAATGTTTACTTCTCATCACTATTTATACTCACCCCCTTGCTAACTTCATCCAACCCCACAGCTTTAACTCATATCTATATGCTCCCAAATTTATATTCTGCCCAGAATCCTCCCCTGAACTTCAGACTCAAATTTCAACTACTTAATTACTACTTGAATGTCTTAAAGTTTAAATTTAAAGAGAGTTCTTCATTGCCCTTTTCCCCCCAACCTAGTTTCAAGCCAAAAGCCTAGAATTCATTCCAGCCTTTCCTTGGTCTGCCGTATCCAATTCATGAGGAAGCCTTTCCATGGTATCTCCAAAGTGGGCTTGGAGTCTGCCCACTTATTCCATCAACACGGCTACCAGACCCCCCTCTTTCCTGATTGATCACTTGGCTTTCTGCTTCCACTCCTGCCCCTTTGCAGGGCTCAGCCCAGGAGCCTGAGGAAATATATATTATACTGTACCTCTATTACATTGTATCACTCTCCCTCTGCTTAAGCCTTCCAGATGCCTCCCATTGCACCAGAATGAAATTCACACTCATTTTCGGGAGTCTGCCCACCTCTTCAGCCTTATCTCACACTTTCCAAGCAAAAGCCAGAGGTAGCCCTTTCTGTTCCTTCAACATGTTCAGCCCATCCTACCTTGAGGCCTTGACACAGGCTAGATCCTTCCCTGGTATGCTCTTCCTCAGATCTTGGCACCCTTAAAAGGCAGCCTGAGAGCCCCCTCCTCACAGAGGTCTTCCCCAACCATCATATCTCAAGCTTAGAGCAAGTATCAAAACCTGAAATGATCTTGTTTAGCTGGGTTTGTTTTCTTCTTCCTCCTTGTACTTCTCATTGCTTGACAACTTCCCTACACTACAGCCTAACTTCTTGTAGTCATCATCTATGCTGTGGCCACTTTTCTAATTTGATATTCAACTGCATACACTTCAATGAGAGAAAACGCCAAGTTTCCAATTCCTAACTCAGAGCCTTACAATAACAGGCACATGATAATTATTTGTACAAGTAATGCATGACAGAATGAACAAATAGATGAGTAAATTACACTTCCTGGAACAGATACTGTAAACCACCAGTTCAGGACATATGAATTTTTAAAATTTAAATACAAATTTACTAACAACAAAAGAAAAAAAAAACAGAAGAAAATAAACATAAATATCTCTTTTCTGGATGGGAAGGACTGTTTAAGCTTAATAAAAATGAAGAAATCACAAAGTAGAAAGTTGACTGCATTGGAAATATACAAAATGTGAAATGTAAAAATAATCCTTACATTTAAAATTAAATACAACAGGGGAAAGAGTTTGTATCAAATATGACAAAGGGTTAGTACTCTTAGTATTTATGATCTGTACAAACCAATTAGAGAAAACATGATCCCTATAGGATACCAAGGGCAAAAAACGTAAGCAAATATATTAGTCAGCCAAGGCTGTGCTGATACAAATTACCAGAAATCTGTTGGCGTTTACAAAAGGGTATTTATTTGGGGTAGAAGCTTACAGCTACCAGGTCACAAAGCATAAGTTACTGTCCTCACCAAAGTTTGTTGCCACGTGTTGGAACAAGATGGCTGCCGACATCTGCCAGGGTTCAGGCTTCCTGGGTTCCTCTCTTCCTGGGGCTTGCCTCTCTCCACAAGGCCAGCTGTAGACTATCAAGCGAACAGCCCATTTCTTTCCCAGCGCCTTCTCTCCTTCCTCGTGACCAGGCTCCTCTGTGTGCTTACTTCCCTGGGTTCTAGCATTAAAACTCCTTATCAGAACTCCAACTCAAAACTCCAACTAACTCCTCTGCTCTGCCATGTAGTTTTATCTCTGAGTCCCTGCACACCAAGGGGCAGGGACTCAACGTCCTACTGATGTGGCCCAATCAAAGCCCTAATCATAACTTAATCATGCCCAGAGGAACAGACCAGTTTACAAGCATAATCCAATATCTATTTTTGGAATTCATAACTATATCAAACTGCTACAACAAACTATTTATAAAAGGGTATTAATAAAGAAGTATTTTCTACCTAACTAGTAATCAAAAATGGAAATTAAAGCAATAATAATATACATGTTTTTGCCTATCAGATTACCAGTTTTCATATATATGTATAAATATATATATTCATACATATATAAAATATATAAAAGGTTTAATATATATATGAATATATATATGCAAATATATATTCAATGGTTATAAGCTGTAATGAAACTTCTGATAGTAAAATAATTTGGTATAATTTTGTGATTTAAAAAAAGGCTTGGAAGCAGACCTAGCTCAGTGGTTGAGCACCTGCTTCCCACATACAAGGTCCTGAATTCAATCCCTAGTACCTCCTTAAAAAAAGAAAAAACACTGCAAAATCTGTGTAATGGCATGAGAAAATTCCTATGATATAATGTAAAGGAAAAAAGAAAGATATATTCTAAAAAGAAAGAGAAAAATGCATAAACAACCAGAAAGAAACACTGCGTGTCTGCCTTTTCTAAGCATGTATAATTCTAGGTAACCCTGCAGGTTACAAATGAAGGAAAGTTTTAATATCATAAAATTATTTCTTTTGGCCACATTCAAAATCAGTCTCAATACCATTGTTAACTTGCAGGCAACCCATCCACTCAACTCTAGTACTGACTATCAGGGGTTTCAGACATCATGAGACAAAGTCAATATAATGCACATCAATTGTTAAGTTAAAATATGAAATCTTGAAAAAACAATGAAGGATTTCATGAAGTTGATGAAAGTGACATTGAAATACTGCTTGGTTTAGGGTATAACTGTTGGAAAATAATGATTTGTCTCCCAAAAGGGTTATTTAATAGTTAAAGAGAAGAAAATAAACAAAAATGAGTGCTACAAATGAGAGTGATTTGAGTATCAGTTTAAAAGGCCATTAAGAAACACTGATTTTTTTTTTTTAATTAAATTCTTCATGGCTGGGTTGTCGAATTCAAAAGCAGAGTAAAAAAAAAGTCCTAGGCCAAATTCACAGCATGAACAATTTCATGTTCATGAAACATGTTTCCAGTATGGTGGGCTCCAGTGAGGCTAGAGTAAAGATAATATGGTGAGAAACCACCAAAAAAGTGAAGTGGGGTTAGCTAGTGAGTTCCTGAAATGGAATGTTAAGGAATCTGGACTCACTCTCTGCATTAAAGGAAAGTATCCAAAGTGTTTAAGCAAGAGAGAAGTACCCTTGTTTAAATTTGGAAAGAAAACCCTGGTGGCCGCTAGAGGAAGTCTTTGACGATGTGGAAGGAGCAGAGGAAAGACCAGTCTTCTAGGTTTGTTTGATATCCCTGACACAGGGACGATTTTAGCTTCCTTGGCACCTTAAGCAAATACCATGCTATGGGTCAGCTTAAAAAATAGGAGTATATTAGCTCTCAGTTTTGAGGCTAAGAGTTTTTAAGGCGTCATCAAAGCATCATCAAGGCAATGCTTTCTTCCTAAAGACTGGCATTCTGGGGATGTCTGCTAGCCATCCTTGGTCCTGGGCTTCTCTGTCACATGGCAATGCACATGGCAGCCTCTCCATTCTTTTCCAAGTTCCACTGAATTTCAGCTTCTTGTTTCTTG
The DNA here is from genome assembly GCA_029593785.1 of Cabassous unicinctus. Classification (NCBI taxonomy): domain Eukaryota; kingdom Metazoa; phylum Chordata; class Mammalia; order Cingulata; family Chlamyphoridae; genus Cabassous; species Cabassous unicinctus. Next base: position 1,865 of record JAQZBX010102995.1, on the reverse strand, counting down.
TGACTTTCTTTCTGTCTGAATTTTATTCTGCTTATAAAGATTACAGTAATAGGATTAAGATCCATCCTAATTGGGTTGTGACACAGCTTAACTGAAATAACCTCATCAAAAGGTCCTACTTCCAATGGGTTCACACCCACGGGGATGGATTAAGTTTAAGAACATGTTTTTCTGGGGGTACATACAGCTCAAATCACCACAAGGAAAATGGAATTCCTAAATAATTCTCTGGACTAGAGTCCTATCAACATTTCTTTTTTTTTTTTTTTAAGATTTATTTTTTATTTCTTTATCCCCACCCCCACCCCACCCCCGTCATTGTTTGTGGTCGCTGTCTGCTCTCTGTGTCCATTTGCCGTGTGCTCTCTGTGTCTGCTCATCTTCTCTTTTGGAGGCACCTGGAACCGAATCTGGGACCTCCCATGTGGAAGAGAGGCGTTCAATCACCTGAGCAACCTGAGCTCCCTGCTTTGTTGTGTCTCTCATTGTCTTTCCTCTTTGTGTCTCTTTTGTTGCCTCATCTTGTTGCCTCAGCTCGCCGTGCCTGCCCACTGCACCAGCTTGCCTTCTCCAAGAGGCACAAGGAATTGAACCCGGGACTAACATTTCTTGGAGAAGTCCATTTTCAGCTCATTTGGTGAATGCTCTACCCACACAGCAATATCACAGATAAGCATCTGCCAAAACAACTGCAAAAGGGGAAGCAGATGTGGCTCAAGTGATTGGGTTCCCGTCTACCATATAGGAGGTCCAGGGTTCGATTCCCGGGGCCTCCTGGTGAAAAGCATGCTGGCCCGTGTGGCGAGCTGGCCCGTGTGGCGAGCTGGCCTGAGCAGAGAGCTGGCCCACGTGGAGTACCGGCCCACACAGAGTGCTGGCCTGTACAGAGAGCTGATGCAGTAAGATGACGCAACAAAAAGGGACACAGAAGAGAGACAATGGGAGATGCAGTAAATCAGGGAGCTGGGGTGGCACAAGAGATTGAACAGTCTCTTTCCCCTCCAGAAGGTCCCAAGATCGGTTCCTGGTGCCTCCTAAAAGTGCAAAACAACAAGGGGGTAGGGATAAATAAATAAATCTTAAAAAAAAAAAAAAAACTGCAAAAGAAGTAGAATTGCCTAAGAAACAGCTTAGTACCTGCTCTAAGGACAGGTACTGTCATAGGTACTGGCTGTGACATTCAGTATAACCAGTGAACTGAAGTCTCCACAAATCACGTGTAGTGGCAACACAAGAGAATGTCTACTTTGTTCAACAGGGCACATCACAGCCCAGAAACAAAGACAAAGCCTGGGAGGAGTCCACAGGCTCGTTCATGGGTTACTTTTTCACCACTCCTCAGCTGTGACTGCAGCTGCTGCTTTTCCAATGACAAAAAACAATATTTTGTTGAAGAAGGTTTCCAGAAGAGATCTTTTCTTCCTTAGATGTGGTCAAGAGATCAGTGTCAATCAAGTCCAAAAGCGTAGAGCTTGGAATCAGATTTGAAAGAAACTCACCCTCCATTCTGTGTAAACAGGTCAATCGCATATACTGGATATGTATGGAAAGTAAGAGTGAGATATGAGAAAAAGAGCAACCAAGACCAAAGTATGACCACGTATCAGTAGTTATCTATGGATTAAAGTTGATTTTTTTTTCTTGCTTGTCTGCTTCTATTCTGCTTTTGACATGAACATATATCAATTTTTTATAAAGATTTATTTATTTATTCCTCCCCCCCATTGTCTGCTCTCTGTGTCTTGCTCGTCTTCTTTTAGGAGGTGCCGGGAACCAAACCTGGGATCTCCCATGTGGGAGGTGGGAGTCCACCTGCTTGAACCACATCCGCTCCCCCGTGTATCACTTTTTTTTTTTTTTTTTAA
>JAQZBX010102994.1:0-11099 GCA_029593785.1 Cabassous unicinctus | reverse complement strand
GAGCATTCCCAAGTCAGGTCCCTCCTGTTATCCTCCGTCCCTCCCTCTCTGGAGTCTCCCCACCCCTCTTTCCCCTTTCTACCCTCTGTTTCTCCCTCTCCATTGGTTTGTGCAAATTGCTATGATAGTTTCTATCTTGAAACACCAAGTAAAGGGAAGCAATATTTTCTCAGTGTCTCCTGTGGAACCAGCACCACGGCAGACTATATTAGTTTCCTGTTAATGTGATAACAAATTGCTACAGACTCAATGCCTTAAAATAACACAGATTTATTATCTTATGCCTCTGGTGGTGAGAATTCCAACGTGAGATACACTCGGCTAAAATTAAGGGGGCAGTGGGGCTGCATTCCTTCCTGGAGGCTCTCGGGGAGAATTTTTCCAATCTTTTCTAGCTTCCTAGAGGCGTCCCACATCTTCTGTCTTCAAAGCCGGCAGTGGTGGGCTGACCCCTTCCCTCCTCACATCACCTTGACGTCATTTTCATGGCCACATCTTTTTCTCTGACTTTTCTACTCTCTCTTCCACTTCCAAGGAGCTTTTTTTGATTACGTTGGTCCTGCCCAGGTCATCTAGGTGATTTTAAAGTCAGCTGCCTAGCAAATTTAATCCCCCTTTGCCATGGAACCTGACATATTCATAGGTCCCAGGGAGTAGGCTAGCCATTCAGGAGGCCACTATTCTGCCAACGAGATAGACCTTCTATTTACATTCATTCATGAGAGCCTCCCAGCAACTGTGTTCTGTTCATTCCGCCAAAGAGAGCACAGAGGCTGTTCAAAGTTAAGTAATTTGCCAAAAGTCAGAGAAATGAAAATATAGCCAGAATTGGAGACCAGATTAGTTTTGCCTTCTTGTCCCATGGTTTTTCAGATAGATGTCATTTCCATTTCAATAATTTGATAGAAGGCTTCAATAATTGATAAAAAAAGCTTCAATAATTTGAAGCTCACTAAACTGAAAATAAGGCCTGGGTTGTTGGTTTCAAATGGTATATGAGAGCAATGACCAGACTTCCCAAACCAGGGCCATTCACCCCTTTGCCTTCCCAAGAATCATAACATCATTGCTAAGGGTCTGTGACTCTAATGGACATTCTAGAGGGCGAAGGGCATTCAGAGTTCCTAGGACTGTGAAACACCAGAAGCATTTCAAGGAGGCCAGACTCAGGGAGAGTGTGGATGACCTGGGCTTACACTCACAGTGAGGGCATAGGGGTGTGTGTGTGTGTGTGTGTGTGTGTGTGTGGTGATTCGAAGCACTTTGATCACTGTGGTTACCCTGTAGACAGTGTGAATTCATAAACCCTTCCAGGACTCTGGGTTTTTAGTCCCAGGCAGGATAAAGAATCAATCAAAATACACTGCAGTAATGTTTTTATACCCTACAAGTCAGAGAGCGTAGCCTTTCTTCTCCAGCACTCTAAAACCCTCCAAACTGATTCCAATAGACTGACTTTGACAAAAGTAAAGCAGAGGTGTTTTGTGGTGAGGATAAAGTAACTGTCCATCCACGCTACTGGCAAAAAGCTGAGTGAGTCAGTGAAAGGAAAACAACAAGGTGCCAAGAGGCACTAGCGACTTGGTTTGAAAAATACCATTTTGGTCTGCCTTAAGAGAGGATCAGATCTGAGGTTGTTCACCGGCTGTTGAGATAATTATTTGTCACAGGAAGTTTCTCTCTCTTTTATGGCTGCTTCCAAGACCCTTGTGTTAAGCTCTTACATTCCAACACTTCTCACTGGCCCCGGGGACGAATCTGTGCTGCCAGTGATCTAGAAGACCTCTCTGCCCTGCTGCATCCACGTTTAGTGCAGTCAGCCAGGCTAGCTGCTCTAACAATTTCAAACCGCAGTGACTTCGCAAAAAGTCATGTGGATGTTCCTTGTTGGGCATCTTTCCTGGGTGCCCGTCCTAGAAACAGTGACTGAGTTTTAGGCTTTTTCTATGGGATGATTCCACCATCTTGGAAATCCTCCCCTTCTATTTGCAGGGATGGGGAGGGAGGGGATGGAAGGTCGTGGAGAACATTTCAGGGGCCAGGTCTAGAAGTCCTGAAAAGCGTTTCCCTGACATCCCGTCAGCCAGTGTTTAGTTGTAAATCCAAAACAACTGCAATGCAGCAAGGGGCACAGGCTATGGGTGCCCCTGGGACAAATTACCAGAGACTCATAGCGAGGAGAGCTTATAGCTTGAAGAGCCGTTTTCCAAAGGCCAAATCGGGAGTTGCAAACTCAAATGCCTAGAGGGCCGGGCAAGTGTGACACTAATTCAACTGGGCACGAGAGGAGGGGCAATTCCATAGGGAGTGGCAGAGACAAGGACGGCTCAGATGCACACTCTACAAAACAATCATTCAAATGTCCTGAAAGAGTGCTCTGGCTAAACCAACCACATCTGCTGGTCACATCTGCCCCACGTGCTGCCAGTTGGCGGCCTATGGTTTGGGAGAGGAAAAACAATCCCTTCACTGGAAACGAACTCTAAAGGTGGCTATAGTCTTGAATCAGTACCTGCCAGTGGAAACATAAATCTTAAGAGAGCAAGTTTGGCCTAGTAGCAAAGAAATGGATGCTAAAAGAGAAGCAGGTTTAAAGAAGGGTGATGTCAGGATTTGCTATCTGTGCAGAAGCTCAGGGCAGTGTCTCTTGCCTGGAGGAAAAAGCTCTGAGCTGCCTTTCTTTGAGGGATGCTTGGCATTCTGCAAAAGGAGCACAACTCCACCCACAACTGGCAATTAAGTTCTGAGGGGGCAGCTGACTGCAAGATGCAAAGTCCCTCCTGATCATTTACTCTCGGGTTTGGGCCCCCGCTTTGCCCTTGGCATATTTCTGAATACAGTCCATCCACTGAACAGCTTTTCAGTTGCAAGCACATTAGTATTTTGATATTTGTCAATACCCTGGAGGTTATCAGTGAATCATGTATATTGGTTCCCACACAATCATAATAGCAAATATTTATTGAGCAACTACTATGTGTCAGGTACTGCTTGAACAGCTTTACAATGATCCACTCATATTAATCCTCACAGTATCCCACTTCTCACCTGAGGAAACTGAGGCACAGGAGAGTACTTGCCAGAGGTCACCAGGGTTCATGTCCAGCCGATGTGGCTGGGACCTGTGCCGGCAATGCCTTGCACACACACCTGCCTTCATAAGTAGGCTGAGAGTAATTTTCAAAGAATAGGAATCCTTTGGTGATCATAAAACTTGATCATTGCTTAGCTTTCAAAGGTGTGTCGGTTACCTATTGTTTATGAGGTGCAGGGAAATGCACGAATGAACAGAGCAAGCACATAGGAGACCCTTATTGCCATGCCATTAAACGTAAATTTGGAATAGTGCTCATACTGCATTTTATAAAAACGTTAAGGAGCAAAGTGACATCTGGTGATGCTGGAGAAGGGCTTGCCTAGTTTCAGTCATGCCCAGATGCTAATTCGCACAACACTGAGGGAGGCTGCTTCCAACCGCATCACCAGACTAAGCCTAGTTAAAGGGAAGAGTGGGTGTGACGAGTGCATTCACAGATACTGTTTTGAATTTTGCTAAGTTAAGGGGCAAAACAGTAACTACAACACTCTGCCACCACTTGCCATCAAGACATTTATTTGTTTATTGGAAGCACTGACTAAATCTGGATACTTGTTTAAATGCAGTTTTGTAATTTCTGAGTAGTGCTACGTGAAACTCAGGAAGGTGTGTTAGAATTCCTGTGAAATCAGTGTGGTGGTTAAGGGTGGTCTACAGTCCTCTCCATTTACTGAGCTAATTAGATCTCACCTTTAAGTGGAAATGACCCTTCTACGGGACTGCTTTCCCTGATCCTCCTAGACGAGATTAGATTCGTCTGCCCCGTCTGCCCCACCCAACCCCCATCCTGCCCAAGCCCCAGGTTCTATGTGCTCCCAAAGCAATCTATATTTCCCTTTCAAGGAAAATTTTAATTTTAGTTCATCAGTTAATTTAATTATTATTTTTCAATGCCTCTCTCCTTTTCGAGACCACAATACTAGTTAACACTTATTGACCACTTATCCTGGGCACTCCTATTTTAGAAACTTGTATGGTATGTGTTATTCCATTGAATTCAAACAGCAGCTCTGCAATATGTAACTTATATTCCACATTTTTCTAGATGAGAGAGCTGAGGCACAGAGCAGCCATGAAAAATGCCAGATCGCACAGTCAGTAAATGCCAGAGCCAAGATTTGAACAAGTAAAGTGACTCTGGGGTGTGGGCTTCAGATACTATATTATAGCACTTCTCTGTAAGCTCTGTGACAATCTAGCAAAGTGCTCGCTGCATTCTAGGAGACGAATAAGTATTTCTGAATAAATGAGTGGATGAACGTACTGATGAATAAGTGAATGAATGAGAGGTTTGACTAGTTCTCATCTCATACTTTTATACTACAAAGCATTTACCCTGAATTTTGACCAAAGCTGGAAGAAATGACCCAAGAATTTGCATGGGTGTAACAGCTCCTGGATTTCTTCCCACCACACCCACCCTGACCCTAGCCCCTCCCCAATGCCAGCAGAGTTGGCCTTTGGAAAACGTTTACTTTTCTTTTATGACTCCAGGAGAATCCAGAGTAGTCCCTGCCAAGGAATCAGGATAAAGACTGAGCTGCGGAGGGATAAGGAGGGGAACTAAGCTCACCCAGAGGGTAGTGTTCGGATCCTCACTGCTGTGTTCTCTCTCAGTCTGGAAGCTTAGGCTATGGGGCCCGGGAGGAATCTACTCCATTAGTACCTCCAGGATGACTGGTTTACTGGCCCGGGATTTGAAGCAGAATTAGCTGATTAGAAGGTTAAGGTATAATAGTAGGCACCGGGAGCCCGCAGGCGACCTTTGGGCATTTGCTGGTTAACTGAATTAGCGCTGGCCACTTATAGATTTTCTGCTTGCAAAATTGCCAGCACATGATTCCGAGTCCTAAATCTGCATTCTGTGTATGTGCCACTTGGGATGTCTGTGTTATGATTGCCTTAGAAGCGATCCAGCCTGAGTCTGTGCTTAAGACACCGGGAAGTTTTATACGTACAATTGCACCGAAGCTGGACTAGCGCCTCCTCTCCCAGGTCCTACTGTTTCTCAGGCCAGCCTCACAATGAACTTCCAGAAACTGAGGCTTGATCTCCTTCTTGGGCTCAGTGTGTTTCAGAGGGCTGGCATTTAGAGAGGAGCCCAGGTAGCTCAGCTTCCGACCTTAGCTGAGCTCCTGTGAGTTCTCAGGTGGGCATGATAATGAGTTTCCTTCACCAGCCTATGCACAGTGGTTATAAGAGGGAAGGTTCTGGTATCTCTCGAAGTTTGATTTTTGAGGAAGCAGATTCCAAGGCAAGGGTCTGGGTGCAAGTAGTTTATTTGGGAGGTGGGCTCAGGAAATACCAGCAGGGGATGAGGAAATGAGGCAGGGAAGCTAACAAAGGGTGAGTTATGAAGCCAGCTACTGCTGTGGGAAATTGGAGATCAATTCCAGGTGGAAACTGGGAGTTATCCCACCAGTGGGATGAGGGAGCTGGGCTATTTACACACGGCAGCTATTGGCCCTGGGCTGCTTCTGGGATGCTCATTTCCAAGCACTTTTGGCCATGCTGTGCTCAGATAAAGTAGCTGCCTACAGATGCCAGAGAAATATCTCCCACAAAGAGGTACAAGGTCCCAGCCCTGATGTGGCAATCCTAAGGGGTGTGGGCAGGTACTGCCAGTGGTTCCCAGGCCTGGGCCACAGTCCTGGCACTCTTCCCAACTATGACCTGGGGCAAGCTTGTTAACCTCTCCAGCGTTTTAGGTCCCTCCTCTGTAAAACGCATCTTACAACAAAACATGCATCTTAGGGCTGTTGGGGAGATTTAAAAAGATAGTGAATGCAATGAGCTTGGCACAATGCTTGTCATAGAGGAAGGGTTCAGAAACGTTATCTTCAGTTTTTAAGTATCTGGAGCATCTTCTCTGGGCCAGTGTTTATACTGAGCACCGACCATAAACAGGTGGGGGCAAAAGGGGCTAATCTCGCTCTTGCCTATCCTGCTATCCCTTAAGACTATTTCTGACCTCAGATGAGTTACTCATTGTCCAGGAAGGTTGTAAAGCATTTAGCCTAATTTTTTGAGGAGTGGAGGGAATGCCCCAAGGATTAAGGAAGGCAGAACTGAGCCTTTGGAAGCAATTTTAAATTTCAAGTTGGCTAGTAGCCAAATTTATAAACAGAAGAAGAACCTGGTAAAATTCCTTTGGATACTGTACCAGTCTAGCCCAATATGTACAATATTATCATTTCAGCATGATCAATATAAACATTAATTAGATATCTACATTCATTTTCTTTGTCACATCTAGACTTCAAAACCCAATGCATACTTTACACTCAAAGCCTCTCGTTTCTGGACCAGCTAAATTTCAAGTGCTCAGTAGCCACATGTGGTTTATGGCCACGATGTTGGATGGTGAAGGTCTAATCGGTCCTAGCTTGCTTTCAGAAGTAACTTCCAATGGAATGGTTCCACGTACTTCTTACCCATCTTCAAGGATGGCAATGCTCGTTTGCATATATGAAAGTGAAGTTGATTTTAGCTCAGACATATATGAAATTGACAGTTTCTGTAATAAAGTTTCACACATGGAAACCATGGTAAGAATCTTAGCAGGTGTAAATATCTAACGAAGTTATTCCTTTCACGGCAACTTAATGGAAACTGCAGCAGCTGTTCCCATTTGCATGTTTTCCAAATTTCACTGCCAAAATGAATTGTTGGCAGCCACAGCAGAAGTATCAACTTACCTCTTCATTTGAGAAATAAAATTAAAACCTCAGCTCATTTCTAAGAGTCACAGATTTGGTAAAAGTTAGCAGGGCAAACACACGAGTCGACATTAAAATACTGATGGTTTGCTTTTCTCAGGTGCTGCTGCTAACATCTGCAGAAGGTTTGGACTGCACTCCTGGATTTCAGCAGAAGGTGTTCCATATCCAACAGCCAGCTGAATTCATCGAGGACCAGTCGATTCTAAACTGTAAGCAACATCGCGGTAACATGACGGTGCTTTTGGCCTATTCCTATTTGAATTCACCAGTGTCTAGGAACGGGTCTCAGTAGGTGGTATCTTCTAAACTGTTCTCTGATCATTTTTCTTCTATCACTGCTTGACCCAGGTGGAAGGGTTTGGATGAGGGCCTGCCTTTCCAGGGTAGAGGTGAATAGAGTGGTAAGTGTGCTTCTCTTCTCAGTGTTTCATCATCAGTAGGCATTTCCTATGATTCCCAGGAAAGGGGGCTGTCTGCCTCCAACATGACTATTGCACTGTGTGAAGGAAATGAAGTCCATTTCCCCTGGGCAGACCCCTGGGAGCAAAACCATCACTTTCCTGTAGATTGCTGTCTGACCTGTAGTTTTTTATACATAGCATTAGATCAAAAGAATGGTGAGAGCATACTGTTGGTTTAGGCGTAGGAACTCAAAACTCGTGTTCCTCAGGCTAATAAGATGGTCTTCAGAAAGATTCAAAACCTCTACTGGCTATTCTGTGGGTTAAAATCAAATACTCCAAAATCCCAGTTAATTTCCTTAAAATGTATACCTCTCTGTGTTTATAATCACTTCCTATTCTCAAAGCCAAAATTATATTATTTTATCTTTGTGAAGGCATAGCATTCTTAGCTAAATGCGTAATGAGCACAGTTTTAGCACAGTAGACTTTGAAATCGATGTTAGATAAATAACTATTTATTTGCAGGCTTTAGGGCACCATGCTTTAGCCCTGGGGGAAGGAGGGTGTGAAAACAGTGAACTAATCTGGTCAGATGTCCTAAGGTCCCTTTAAGGAAGGTGATTGCACATTTACTGTTATGTCTCAGGTTTGTCTTCTAGGCTGGCCACAGCTCTTCACTCCTGTGCTATGTGGCTGGCATGTTTAAAGAAAAGGGGAAAACATGCTCATTGGATTGTTCTGTAAGGCTGGAACACATTTTAAGAGTTGAGAGGGACACAATAATGAAGATGCAACGTTGAGCATCAAGGGAGCTACCCAAGATGAAACCCAGGCACCTCGTGATGCAATTATGCCAATGAAATCATTGCGATAATTAGAGTCGGTAACGACAAGGTGCAGGACTGGCACAGTAAGTGAATTCCAATATGTGATTTCATGTTGATTTGATCCCTGAGCGTGACTCCTGGGTCGGACTGCAGGAGCCCTCATTTGTCTTTTGATTCTTTTACGTATCAGAATCAATATATTCCAAATGAAACTTGGTTTCAGATAGCCGTTTTTTTCTGCCTCTCTGCTCCCATCCCCTCCCCTCCCCTCCCCTCCCCTCTCTCTTTCTCTCTTTCTTTTCTCTTTTATTCCAAGCGATTATCCCAAACAGCATCTATGTTAACATGCTCGGAAATGAGCAGCGACCCTGAGTGTGGAAATGAATAGAGTCGGTAGGCTGAGCAGGCGCGTAAATGCAATTGCTTCTGTAATCTTCATGACACCAAACAGCTTTTAATTCACCGCTGAGAAGCTGGAAATAATCATACTCTGGGGGTCTTTTTTAAAAAATTTAAACTAAGCCATACTGTAATTCCAATATCTCAGTTTTGTGTGTGTTTGTGTGTATGTTTTTTTTAATTCCCTAAGTAATTAAGTGGGTTATGGTTGTTGGTTCTGTGTAAGCTAGTAAACGCTAAACAGAACTGGGTTGATTATCAATGATAGCACATTCCGGAAAAGTCAGTGATATGGGAATTAAGGACACTTAACATTTTATATTTGTGTTTGGGCTGTTGGTTCAGCAAAATCTGACTAATCCCCTCTCAATGAAACCATATGTCCATATATGGTACTAGAGGGAAATATACAAAGACCAGATCTGATTATGTGTTTTAAGTCAAAACAATGACAGGCAGTCTTATTTTCTCTGTATCGTGAGTTTTGGATAATTTCCACCAGTACCCCTTCTCCAGGGAATTGTCATGCGCGTACACCCTGTGAATAAAGTTAATTTTGCTTAAATGAAGACCAGAGTTTTTCCATCCTTGCAAATACCCACTGAGTGTTATTTTAAAAATTGGAATTTCCAGAGGTAATAGCATTCAATCATTCTATTCCATTATAAATTCTACTCGCAAGAGGAAACAAAAAGCCCAAAATATTAGATGGGCATTTCCCACTAAGTAAGCAGACTTTTGTCTCTCCCTCTCCCCCTGCATGTGGGTTTCTTTCTTTCATGCATTTCCTTATAGTTCAACCCAAGACCTTTGTTTCTGAAAAATATGAATAAGCAAGAAACCAATGAGTACCCTCAGAATGAAGACAGTGTCAACACATACCTAACATACGGAAACTGAAGAGAGTCCCACAGAACCAGAAAGTTTAAAAATACTTAGATATTTGGAGTCTCTTCCCAAAAATCCAGGCAGTGGTTAGGGACATTTTAATGACATATATATATAAGCTGATGTTCTAGCTAATAGAGGTTAAAAGAAGCCAGCTTCGACAGATGTAGGCCATTTTACATCAGCATATACCATGCAGAACTGTATGGGAGAGAGTGTGGTCTACAATGTGAACTGTGGTCTATGCTTGGTGGCAAGGCCCCAGGATGTGTATATCCGTTGCAGGTGATGTGCCACACTAATGAAGGATGTTGGTGTGGGATGTTGTGGGAGGTGTGGGAGGTGGGGAACATGGGGATCCCTGTAATTTCTGTGTAATATTTAGGTAATCTAAGCACCTTTTAAAAAAATAACATTTATGTAAGCAAATGCACATATATGCATATATATTTATGTCTCATTTTACAAATATTGGTATGTATTGTGAAAAATTTGATTTTTACCCACAATAAAAAAAATTAAAAAAAGAAGCCAGCTTAGTAACCTTGTCTTGGGTCCTGCTTACAGCATTTGTACTTTCCATTTTTCTTTTATCTAAGTGAAAACTTTGCAGTATTTAAGAGCTTCGGGTTACCAGTCATGAATTTTTGTGTTTCAGAAAATGTAAACATAGCACAATAAATCAGTTGAGATCTATACTCCGCCCCATTCTATAGAGTTGTCTCAGAGTGTTGTTTCTTTCCTTGACAGACATAGTGTATGTGCTCACACCCCAGAATTATATCCAACCATTCTGAATTCTGCTTTTAGCCTGTTAGAGGGAATGTTTATTCTGCCCACGGCTCCCTACTCTCTTTGTTCAGACAGTAATCTTTCCTTTTATCCTTTTCCATCTTCCTCCTCAATTCTCCATGACTTCTCTTTCTCTGCTTTAACTGTTACTAATGGTCACCTCCACTCCTTTTATTCCCCTAATATTTTATTCACTGTTCGCTCTGATACATCTTTCCCTCAGTTCCTTCCAAAGCCTTTTATTTTCTTCACATCCAAATAACTCTTTATTCTACTTCCCTTTCCACTAACTAGACTTGCTTTCGTCTATAAAAGGCCATTTTTCAACAAGCTGCAAGGATCAAAACATGTCATTCCATGATTTCTTCTAATGCAAGCAGGGGAGCTCGTTCATTGTACTTTATGCAGCACGAGACAGAGCCCCCAACTCCTGGCAACTTGGCCATAACTTTCCTGGCTTCATCTCTGTCTTGAAAGGCGAGCTGAAAAGATATGGTTAGTCCCATTTTTCAATGGGGCGTTCAAGAAGAAAGGGGAAGGCAACTCAGAGGGCAGCACTCCAGAAAGGAGACTTGTCCAGTTGAGGCCTTTGGACTCAGGAAGGAATCTCTTAGGGGTTTATGGAAGGGGTTCTCTAGCAGCTTCCTGCCCAGAGAACTCTCTTTTGGTGATAATTCTTGCTTCTCTAGCCAAATGAACATCATGTAATTGCCAACAGTCACCATCTTGGTGCCGTTAGAGTTGGACAGTGTTTTAGTTTCCTAGCTGCTAAAACAGATACCATGCACTGGGTTGGCTTAACCATGGAATGTACTGGCTCACAGTTTCAGAGGCCAGAAGGCTGGCCTCCCCCCGAGGTCAGAATCTTCTGGCTGCCAGCAGTCTTTGGGGTTCCTGGCTCTTCCATCATAAGGCGGTGCACATGGTGATGTCTTCTGCTGCCTGCTCCTCGTGGCTTCTCTCTGTCTGA
>JAQZBX010102993.1:0-11100 GCA_029593785.1 Cabassous unicinctus | reverse complement strand
AGGCAATAACATCATTTGATTTACATATTTAAAAGATGACTCTGGTTTCTGAGAGAAGAAAGAATTCAGGGAAGAAGATAGAATCAAGAAGGCCAGTCAAGTAGTTCTTGAATTACTTCAGATAAGAGATGCTTATGGCTTCCTGGGCATTGTAGAATGGAGATAAAGGGAATGACGGCACATTGTAGAGAGAGTACTGAGAGGATGGTTTGATAGCATTAAGGGAAAGCCACAAGTTAAGAATAATTTCCAGATTTTGGTTTGAACATCTGAGTAGATGGTGACCCCTTCCAGTAAGGTGGAGGAGAGTGGGTAAAAAAATGCTTTGGTGGGGAAAATCAAGGGTTCTTCCCAAACAACATTTGCTTAAATGTTGTTATAGAACATATTGGTCATGTAATGCAATTTTGCTTATATGATTAAACGCTTTATTTCCTTGCCTTGATTATTCGTTTACATATTGTCTACAGCTGCTTTCACACTATAATGGTGGAGGTGCATGGTAGAGAGTGGGCTCAAAGGGCCTGCAAAGCTGAAAATATTTATCTTTTTACCCTTTATAGAAAAATTTTGCTGACTACTGTTTATAGCATAACTTCAAACTAATTTTAGTGTCTGGTGTTCATCTTTTTAAATACAATGGCCTTTCTTCATTCTCCATAATCTCTATAAAGCCTTTGATTCTTGCGATTATTCTCTCATTATTAAAATATATGTCTCCATTCCTGGGTTATCCTCACTCTTTCTTTGAGCATTTATTGTTTCTCTTTCCCTATTTATTTTTCTTCATCCTCTAAACGTGGACCTTTCCTAATCTTCACTTCTCATCTTTTTTCTGTCATCTCCTCTATATCTGCATAGCATACCACCTCACCTCATTCAGATGTCTACATAAGTCCAACCTTACCAACAGCTTTCCCTCTTTAGTGTAGCTTCCAAACCCCATCCTTCATTCTTTATCATCACATTTATTATCACTGATATTCTATCTAGTTTTGTTTATTGGTTCCTTGTCTGTTTTTCCTCAAATAACATGTCAGCTCCAAGAGGGCAGGGACTTTATTTTGTTCACTGGTATATTCACAATGCCTAGAACTGTGACTGGCATGTATTCGAGGTTAATTAATGTGTGTTTAATGAATGAACCTGTCCATCGGCTTCCTTGTTTAGGAGAACATCTCTATGTCCACATTATCAACTATTACTTCTAATTAGAAGACACTCAATTTAAGTGTGATTATTTTTCAGATCGTTTTGTCTACAATATTATTCTTAGCCTTTTATTCTGCTACTTCTCTACCTAATTTCTTTGCTTTAGAAAAAAAGGTTGCTAGCTATTTCCCCAAGATACCTTAATCTTCCTGGTCTCAGGCCTTTGCCCATGCCTCTCCTTCTATCTGGATGCCCTTCCCATTCTCTTAGCTTTTCAGATTCTTTTGGAACATGATATGGGTCTCCTAGGCTGTTTCCTCCTCCCACACTTCATGCTTATCCTCAGATATAAGCCCAGATGGTACCTCCTCAGGGGGCCTTTCTTGGTCTGCTAACCATGCTCTACCTCATCAGTCTTTTCCTTCAAGGCACCCATCACATATCTAGAATTACCTGAATTGTTTGTTTACCTACCAAAAGTTTGTATTCCCCACTAGACTATGAGCTCTTTAAGGTCAAAGACTTTGTTTCTCTTGTTCAATTGTTAAATCTTCAGTGCTTGGATAGTGCTTAGAACAATCTAAAGGTTCAATAAAAATGTGCTGGATGAATGATCTCTTTTCTTTTGTCAATTTGCCATTGCTCCTGTTCTGAAAGTGGCCCATCCATTACTTTGAGAAGCCCTTTATCTTGTTGCTTTTCCTTGTTGTTTTCTGCCTGTATGGGTACTTAACTCTTCATATGTCCCTAACTTATTCTAATAAGGTTTAAGCACCCTTAAACCTCAAAAATGATGTAGCATATAATAACTTCAAATATATAGTGAAAAATGCTGCATATAAAAAAGTCTCTCATTTTTTTTAAAAATGAGTGGTTGATTATCATTTGATGCTCCTTACTGCAGAACTTCTTTTCTTAATTCTATTGGCCAGGTAATGAGAGGTAGGGACAAGTTATTTCCAAAAGCATTTTCAATATTGATTTTTACTTCCTGTATCATATTTTATGTTTTATTCATGTTAGGAGCAAAATCATTAACTCCCTGTGTAGAGAAGATTAACATTTATAAGTACCTATCTCTGAAAAGCCATAAAACATGCCCTTTTCAAAAACCAAAAGGAAATTGGTGTAATCAGCTTAAATTTCCCCACTCTGTACAGTGAAGCATAGAAAAAATAAGGTAGTACAAAGAACATGCAATAGATAAGAGAATAAATGCAGAAACTAAGATGCTTTTATAATATATTTCTCTTTAAAGAAAAATTGTCATATTCAAAAATACCTTATCTAAAGTGTGGTTAGAACAGGCACCAGCAAACTTTTTCTGTAAAAGGACAGGTAGTAAATACTTTAGTATTTGCATAAATCCCACCTTAGCATTGACCATACAGTCTCTGCTGCAACTATTTGACTCTTCCATTGTAACACAAAAGTAGCCATAGACAGCAAGTAAGCAAATTAGTATGGCTGTGTTCCAAAAAAAATCTTATTTATGGACGCTGAAATTTGAATGTCACGTAATTTTCACATGTCAAGAAATACTATTTTTTTTTATTTTTTCAATCATTTAAAAATATGAAAACCATTCTTAACTTCCAAAGCAAACAAACAAACAAAAAACAACTTAAAATACTCTATGGGATAGATTTGTACTGTGGGTTGTAGTTTGCCAACCCCTGTGCAAGACAGTTCAGCTTAAACAAGAGCCATGTGTAGGGCTTTATTAAATGTTGGGGAGGTAGGAGAGACACCTGAGAGGAAGTTGAGGAAGTCTTCCATAGAGAGCACTATAAATCTGCCAGGAAGACAATGAACAGAAATCAGAATGTGGCCTGCTGCCCAGAGGCTCCTAGAATTTGAAATGGCCGAGGGATTAAAAAACTAAAAAACAGAATTTGAAGCTGATACTCCATAAATAATGTACAAGTTTTTTTATTTTCATGCTGAAAAGAACAGCCCAATAAGATAGATAATATTATTATTCATGTGTTACAGAAGAGGAAACAGGCACAACAAGGTTAGGCAACTAGCCCAGGGTCTCAAAACTTATAAGCTGAATGTAAAATTTATGTTCTTAAGAGAGTGTTTTGAGAGTGAAAGAGGGTGTTATTGATAACTATACAAAACAACAGGGGTAAACAGAGACTATCGCATGAAAACTAAGATGTGTGGTTACCCTAAAATATCAGGGATATGAATGTAGACTCCAGACCAAATCCCAGGCCAACTGGGATTTGAATCACAGTGTTATTACCACTTATGACCTGTATGACTTTGGGGAAGTGACTTAAACAGAGTCTCTGCTTCCTTATTTGTACTTATTTGTCCTGAAGATACTGATTACAATGAGGATATTGATAATAACAATATCTCATGGAGTTGTTTTGAATATCACATGAGATATCCTGTGTAAGGCACCTGGCCAAGTTCTGTGCTAAGAACAAGGCTTGGCATAGAGAAGGCATTTGATCAATTCTTATTGATTAAATTAAGGAATGAGTAAAGAGTGTCACAGTCATGGCAAGTACTCAGTAAATGTCAGCTATCCCTCCTTTCCCTCCCAAATGCTCTTACTATTTTACAAGGCATTCAGCAATGGCATATAAATATAAAAATCATGGCTTTTTAAACTGCCAAATGCCAAAGGGTTACACTGCATGTGTGATTGGCACAACCCTACGTGCTTTCTATGGGTACACAAACAAAACTAATAGTTGCTTTTGAACCCACTGGGACAGTGCATCATATCTTGCTCCAGATTTTTCTTACTGGGTTTCAAACTGTGCAGTTGACCATCTAGTAATGTTGAGTGATGCCCTCCACTAGCAATTCCTTTTTGATGACTGGGCAATTTTCTAATATTGGTAAGTCTAGACCCAAATTGTAATTTGTTCCCTCTGAATCCATATGAAAAATGATGCAAATTTTAAATATATCAGGAACATTAATATTAGGAAACAATGGAAAGGGAAGTTTTGAAGCAGCCCTTAAATTTCTTTGATATCGCCCAACACATTTGTTTATGATATGAGGCACTCTTGCCCTTGTGTTTTCTCTGTCTAATCATTTTCATTGAGTGCTACAGAAAGTGAGGTGCTCGTGCATGGGCAGTGCTGGATAAGTGTTGGCTATTGTTATTAGAGCAGGTTTTCCCATATTCAGGTCCAAGCGAGCCACCTCAGTGTGTGTTCCATATAATGATAAGGTTAGTGACCTTAGGCATGAGATTACATGCATACTGAAAGCTACATAGATAATCTGCCAACAGCCTCAATGAGATAGATAATATTATTATTCTCATGTTACAGAAGAGGAAACTGAGGCACAAAGAAGATAGGTAACTTGCCCAGGGTCATAAAACTTATAAGCTTTGTGAATAATTTATCTTGTAAAGAGAAAATTTTGAGAGTGAAAGAGGGTGCTATTGGTAACTATATAAAACAGCAGGGGTAAATGGGGACTCGTCTCATGAAAACTAAGATGTATGGTTACCCTAAAAAATCAGGGACATGAATCCAGGCTCCAGATCCAGAGTCCACACATAAACCACTCTTGTTTCTTGCTGTATTCCTCTATTGGCCTCCATTAGTCCATTTATTTCACTCATCCCCACAGAATTCATCTATGTCCTCTTGTTCGCTTGCTCTCTAGTCTTTACCTTCCATTCCTACCCATTATTCAGCTGAGGTATCAAATTAACTAACTTCAACTTGTATGTGTAGCATTCATAATACAAGGATGAATAAGACAGCGTCCCCATCCACCAGGAGTTCAATAAGGGCAAAGGACTAAAACCTCATGATTTCCCTCAGAAACAAGGTTAGTAACACCACCTTGCTTTGATGAGCAAAGGGTCTCAAGATGCTTAGGGGTTCCCAGGTAAAGTGTCTCATGAGCTTTTAGGCCCATTTAAAAAATTTCCTTTCTGCTTTCGGTTGAGCAAATATATATACTGAACCTGAATCCTGTTAGGAGTCTGACCAATAACAGACACTATATTTTCAAATGAATTTTTGCACTATGTATCCAAATTCAAAACGAAAGTTTTAAATTGCAAAATGGAAGTGCAGCTGGTTTTATTCCAAGGTTTATCAGTGATGAGTCACCTATTTTTAATGCATAAGAAATCAAATCTAGTGTTTTAATGAAAACACGATACTGTGAATTTAGAATAATTCTTAGAGCATTCGAGATATGCCTATTTGTTCAGGGACACTGTGTCCTTTGAGGTTTCTTCTAAGTGCAGTTCTCTTCTGAAGAAAAAAAAAAGATATTTTCTCAGTTTTTGAGAAAAGATGCCCCATCATCTAAATTCCCACAGTGACTGGTTTTAATGCATCAGTTATTGCAGAAACAAGGTATATAGATTGTACACTTATGTTTTGCATTTATGTTCCTTTGTCAGCATTGGTCACATATTTACTCTAAATATAGTTGAAAGCATTGATTTTTGAAATTTACCTCTTTGATATTCACTTAATACATGAGCTTTAACTCTAACTGTATCTAACTTTTACCTAAGGATTTTGAACAGTTAACTCAGCAAAGAAGGGGATTGGGGATTGGTCTAAGGTCTAGCACAGGGACTGAAGGAAAGAAGAAATAAAAGTCGTCTTTAAGTTATGTTTGTTCTATGGAAATAGGTTTTCTCATTAATCACTCAGGGGTCATGAAGAACCACAGTGTCGTCTTGGGCTTCTGCCTATGCAGGTTTGGGGTAAAGATTTACAATTTTAAATACTTCAGATATTTAAAAACATGTGTATTGATAACTTGAAGGCAAGTATTTGAATCCTATCAGTGTATGATGTCATATCCCTTTTTATAATGGAATTGCTGAAAATGTTATCTTACTTTAAGGACTACATTCCTAGAATAATTAATGAATATATATGTGTTTTTGTACAGACAAAACATATGTAGTATTCTTAATAGTATGTAATTTAAAGGGCTTTGTTGAACAAATTAAATAGTGATTAAATAGTGATTCTAATTGATTTATATTTAATTCCGACTATGTTCAAAGGTACAATCTAATCTATACGGTCATAATTTAAAGGCCAGCGTAAGAATATTGAAGAATAAGTGCATTTCATAAAATGAGATACATACATGAATAACTATCATTTTTATAGATTTAACATATAGTATTAGACTAGCATTTGCTCAGGAGAAAGTGATATATAGTTAGTATAGAATATGCTTCCTTCATTTGTTAATCATTTTTTGTTTGTTTGCTTGCTTTGTATCCAATGTGTGTAGAAAGAGAGAAATTATTAGACACCAGGGCCTAACAATTTATCTCTTGTTTATTTTACTTTATAATAGAATATACTTTATAGGACAGTCCAGAAAACTTTCCTTTCTTTTCCTCAGTTTTCACAGCAGTGAGGTGAAATAAATTTCTAGATCACAAGACAACCAAGGTTAGAGTCAGGGAATTTGAAAGTCGATGAACTTAGCTTTTACACTGAATAAAGCTAATGGGACTGTTAAGAAAGGATGTGCTGCCCATGTGCTGATCTGTCCATCTATGTGAGCGGGAATTTAGGCTCTTTCGGGACACATGAATGAGCTAATTATGGACAGCAAGGAGTATATTGTTTTAAAAATTAAAGAAACTGAAATAATTAGAGCTGTTATCCCAAAGCAGCATTTAACATTCTGACTTCTTTATGTGTTACCCAGAATGTGCTTTCCTTCAATTTTTAGTTATAAAATCCTCTTTTAAACTTAGTATGTTAAATTAGAAGCCAAATGAAATTCCATCCTGTGCTGATAATGGCTGTGTATAATAGCCTGGAAGAGCTTCAATGAAATACGATTTCAGATTTCACTAATGTGACACCATAATACATAACCAATTTAATTTGGAATTAAGCTAGTGACACAGTAATATATGTATACATATAATACCGTTAAATTCTTAATTTTCATCCTCTCTTGATTTAAATTAAAAATACCTTGAAAATAAAATCCGTTTACGAGGAGGCTAATTGTTTTCTACTTTAACTTTCCTATTGTGATAGCTTTTATAGTTTTCCCCATCACCTTTCTATTTAAATCCTCCATCAGACATTTGTAAACGTTAATGTAGAACAAGTATGTAAAAGTTTTACAAATTATCTCTCTTAATTGAAAATGTATATTATCTATAAATGCTGAAGTATCATGTTGTTTTATATATTATTATATATCATATATAACCATTATATATTAAAATATATATTCAGACATCACCAAAACATATATCATCCATGAGTTTTCTCAATGCATGTTAAAATATTTTTAGTAAAGACGTGGTTCTCAATTCACACATATGCATTTCTTACGTTTGGTTGTAAGGGAAACTTTTAAGAATTGTTTTTTATGATTAACCTATTTGATGAATATTTCCACATAATATTGGCTCAGTGGTTATGGCATTATTTGTGCTTCCTTATTTGGATTCTGGCAGTTTTGTCTCCCAGAGCAATATGCCTTTATTCTCCATGTCTTCATGGTACTCTACCTAATTGATAAAAAAATTGTTCCAAAGACAACATTCACATGTAAATGCAGAAAATGTGTGTTCAGAAGAAAAAGTTCAGATTTAAATGCAAATTTCAATCTATTAGTCAGACGTGGTAATCATAATATTTAACAAAATATCATATGATCTGCTAGCAATTGGAATGGAGACCAAACACGAACAAGATTGTAGATACTTGTCAGTACTCTCAGGATACACGCCCTGCAGTTAACTGTCATTGTGTGATTCCTGCTGAGAGCAACTTAAGCCTAGATGGAGCAGTTATGGAAACAGCAACCTTACTGAAAAATATTAAGTCTAATAAAAAAAAAAGAGGTCGACTTTGTGGCTGTGCCAACTGTAATTTTGGCTTGAAATTTTATTTTGCATGTATCTTAAGGTTTAATTTGCATTATTGTGATTACACTGAAAAAGAAAGCAAGATTTTATATGACTTTATGTGTTGTTTTTTTCCTTTTAATAGTGGCTAGCATTCAGAAGCTTCCTGCAGCCTCTGCTCTAACAGACATAAACTTCCCAATGAAAGGAAGGAAGGGAATGGTTGACTGGGCAAGAAACTCAGAAGATAGGGTAGTGATTCCAAAAAGCATTTTCACTCCAGTGTCATCAAAAGGTAAATATGTAAAATAAGTTGAGCTTTGACCAAAACATTTTCTGATAAGGTTATTTAATAAGAAATTAGATATAAATGCCATACATTAAATGATTTAACCATGGTTTGAAATCATGATTCCAAGCTAATTTTGTAAATATAGAGAACTGGTCTTTAAACTTCTGAATTTACTAGAGGAAAGGACCTATTAAAATGGTAAAAAATGAAAATTGAAAATCAGAATATAAATGCAAATTATAGGCATAAGGTTGATGTGGTCAAGTTTCAGTGTTGACAGTCTTATTCCAGTGTAAAGGATGTTGCCTTATATTTTAACTGTAGGTATCAGAGTGTTGCATCTTCCATGCAAATCATTTTTATTTCTGCCTCATTAAGATTTACTGTGATTTGAAAATACAATTTTGGTGTGAACAAGTAAATTTAAGAAACAAATCCTTAAGAGCCTCTTCAGTCGTTCTAAAATTAATTGGCTTTTTCAAAGGAACACTGACCTTGATTCTCACCTTAGAGATTTTGGCCTTGCCCCAGAAGAGAATTGACTTCTTCTCCCATATTATTGGAAATTTAAACTCCTTAGCCTCAACTAAAGCAGCTTCTGGTCTCAGCCTTGTGGAAGAAAGCTACTGCATGATGCAGAACCACTGAGAATACATCTTCTAGAGCCATTAGTATGCAGGGTATGTAGGGTGTGTGGGCTAACCTGACCCTTGCGTGCTTAGGAAGGCATTTCTTCTACCTGGCTTCATTTTGCATCAGCAAGCACTGGAATCCCTTATAATTAACAGATTAAAGTTTTTGAAGACATAGTATTTTTCTTATTGTTTTGCTAATTTTTAAAACATTTTCTTCTTTCTAGAATTAGATGAATCATCCGTATTTGTACTTGGAGCAGTCCTGTACAAAAACTTAGATCTTATTTTGCCCACTTTGAGGTAAGCTACAAAGTAATAAGCTGTTGTAATCTTTTTAAAATTATTCTAAAAATGTGATTATAACTCATTCTATGAAAATAGTCAAACAGACTTTCGTAAGACAAAGGGATTTATCTGAAATGAAATAGAAAATACCAATTTAATGAACAGGTCGTTGGCATGTTATGCATTTCAAAACAACTAGATAAGACAATTTTGGTGTCTGATTATAGCCCTGCAATTCTTTTGTAACTAATCATGACTTGCCTTAAGACTGAAAAAAGGAAAAAAGAAAAACTCTGAGTCTATAAAATAATGGGTCATTGTAAAATTAATTTGTCTTCTCTATTTATACTTAATGTTACTCTTTATCAACATTACACAAAATTTAAGCAGTGTCACAATGACTGGGAATACATGCTTTTGTTCTTCATTTGTGCAAGATCTCAGTTTGCTTCTAAATAAATTTTCAATTACAACTACATTAAGAAGAAAATGCTATTGTTCAATTAAGGGACTATTTTTGGAAGAAATCCATTGATTTCTTTCCTCCCAGACATTAACAAACAATTACAAATAGTAGTTCTATCAACATTAATTTATTTAATTTACTGTCTTTGCTATTTTACCAAATCTCACAGAAAACACCATTCACATCTATTTGAACAGCAATGTCATTCATGACTACCTATTTCCTTCACACCTTATCGTAGAGTCCTGAGACAAAGTTGCATCCTCCTTAAATACAGTTACGTTTGTACCGAGTTTTATGCCCTCATGAATCTTTAAAACTTCAAGATTTTAAGGAGGAGAGACTGAATGTTGTGCAAAGTTATGCCAGGGACATATCAAATAGTCTAATAAATAAAAGCAATTAAATTCAATCCAGCAGAAAAAGGTCTCCCAAAGAAGAGGCAACGTTTTCTGCAATTATGGGGAGTAGTCACGATTCTTTGGAGAAAATCCTTCTTTGTGAATCACATTATGTAGTTGATGAGTCATAGAAAATCCCTGATGTAAAACAGGTTCTCCTTCAGCCAGAGAGAACCAAGGGAGGGTGTAGCATTTTCCTTAATTTCCTTCTCCTCTGGATGAAATTTGGTCTTCCTGAATTTAGACAGGTTTATGCCTGTTTATTAATATAAAATTTTGTTTTAAATCTAATAACTTCACTTGAAACTTTTCCAATGTTTTTGATTAAAATACAGTGATATATACAGTAACTCATAGATAAACTCAATGTATAATTGCATTGCCTTAGCTTGTAATGTTCATATGAGGAGAGGCATGCTAAATGTAAAAGCTCCCAGATACTCAGATTTAAACAATTATTTCTACAGGAGTCTTGTTTGTGTAAAACTTATCTTTTAGGAATTCTAGACTAGACATTAACTTCAAATCAGGTGACAGGTTTTAATTTCAGTTTTAAGGTGATGAGAGTTTTATCAATTTATCCAAGTCACTCAGCAATTTTCTGCCTCCAGTTCAGCATTAAAATTAGAAGCATATTTACATTCACCTTGTTTACTGCTGAGGAATATAGTAAATGCAAATGAAATATCCAACATAAAATGCTTTAGATTGTGAATTTGTTTCCCTTCTAGTTTTCCGACAATGTTGCATTATGATTAATCCTGTTTTATATAATACCATACAACTCATTCACCTTTACAAATGAAGTCAGGATTTTCAAGGTCCATAAATTGATGCAGTCAAGGAAACTGAAAATGTATCTAGGAATATTAGCCTTAAAAATATTTTGTAGTGCTTCAGTCCTTTTTTTTTTTTTTTTTAAATCCTGGTAGAAGCAGCAGCCACTGCCCCTTGTAGCTAGAGAATAGTTGGGAGGGTAGGCCCTAATCCCACCAGTGACACAAATAGACTCAGATCAG
>JAQZBX010102992.1:0-11101 GCA_029593785.1 Cabassous unicinctus | reverse complement strand
CACAAAAAACAAAAACAAATGTGGCCTCTCTCCAAGCCAAATTCAGCATATAAATACACTACCTTCCCCCCAATGTGGGAAATGACTCCCGGGGATAAGCCTCCCTGGCACAGAGGGATTATGACCAAACATCAACTAGCAATGCATCTGGAAAAAGACCTTGATCAAAAGGAGGAAATTGTAAATACAAATGAGTATTTATGGCTAAGAGATTTCAAAGTGAATTGGGTGGTCATTCCAGAGGTTATACTTATGCAAGTCTTAGCAGGATCTCATTGACTGCCACAGTAAACATTGCTTCAATTAGTGGGGGCTCCTAAGGGCTCTAGGGATATCCAGAAAGCAGGGCAGACAGCTCAGGAATTCAGCACCCTGTTAGTGGGCTTTAATTTGGAATTTATGCTCCCCAGTGTAAAAGAGTTAGACTCATTTATAGATTCTTTACACATGGCTTTTCTGCCCCATTTATTTGAACCCATAATTAGCACTATACTTGATAAATATATGTCCCAGAGACTTAGCTCTTTGGCCCATCCATGTGCCAGTTGAGCCCTGAATTTCAGCAGAGTTGCAACACTTACTCTCCAGTTCATTGGACTCACCCAGAACAACTAAGAAGGAGATGTTGATAGACAATACCCATCCCAAGGAAGAGAGAGTCTGCAACTGCAAGCAAGATGACTCCATCCATCTGCCCCATGGGATTTAAGACCCCTCTCAATTAGATGCAGAGTGGACATTACCATCCCAAAAGCCTCAAGATTGGAGAATGAACAATGGACTTAAGGAGACTTATTATTCTACTATAGATTTTTTATTATTCTAGCAATAGGATAACTCTCATCATTTATGTGACAGTAGTGGCCACCAGAGGTTCTGAGATATGGGAAAGGGATGGCATTTTTGGGACAATGGATTTGTCCTGCATTACATTGCAGTAATGGATACAGGTCATTGTAAATTTTGTCATAATTTACAACATTGTGCAGGACAAAGTGTAAACTATAATGTAAACTGTAGTCTATGGTTAGTAGCAATGCTTCAATATGGGTTCATCAATTGTAACAAATGTACCTCACTAATGAATGATGTTAATGTGGGAAAGTATGGGAGGGGAAGGAGTGGGGCATATGAGAATCCCTTATACTTTTTATGTAACATTTATGCAATCTAAATCTTCTTTAAAAATAAATGAAAAATGTTATTTAAAAAAACAGAAGAGAGAAACTTGGTGGGGCTGAGAAATGTGAGTTCAGCTGTCTGCAGCTTCCAGGGCTTACAAAAGGGGCAACTTCCATATGTGTGATTGGAGGGAGCTCCAAGGAAACTTATGAACACACATTAAGCTCCAGTTGACTGTCCCTTCAGAATTTACAAAGGGAGTTCTCAGTGTCTAGGGAAGTATCACAATATACCCTTCCCATCCCTACTTCCCTGTGGCTGTGTGTTCCTGATTCCAGACATACAGGTAAACATACTTAAGCAGGTTCTTATAAATAACCAAGACATAGCCATGGGTGTGATAAGTCAGTGTGGGCATGTCCCCTCAGCCAGGTGCTAGCTCAGTACTATGACAAAAACAACTAGACTCCAAAATGGAGTCTCCTGCCATAGCTGTGAATATGCAATCTCTACAAGCACAAGGACCATGGGTTCAGTTTGAGCAGTTTCTGGAGGTCTTGGAGGCCATAGTGGGACTGGAAACTGTGCAGGACCAGATCCAGTTGCCCTACCACTACTGCAGTATCCCAAGGGTAGGGGTAAGTGTTCCTTGGTCTTGGGGCTGGTGGACACATAGTAAGCCAGGAACCCCATGGAGCCCAAACTGAAAGTGATCAGCGGCAGTATGAGGCAATGAAGTTCCAGCTGCTGAGCTGGGTGTACCACCTTCCACAGCTGGAAAATGGTGGGAAAGGGGAGTCAAGGATGAGGATCATGTCAGGGGGTGGGAGAGGTAGAAGCTCTATGAGCTGGGGCTCTCTTGAGAAGGTGGAAGGAAGGAAAATTAGGGGAAAGGGATTCTCTCAGAATCAGTTCCCTGAAGAGGTGGAGGAAGTCCCCAGAGTATAGGGTAGGGGAGAGGTAGAAGGGACAACAGGGTGGCATCTTAACAGAGTTCATCAGCCTTAAGTCACCATGGCACCCTGGTCTATGGCTTTAGGCTACAAATCTGTCCTGGCTCCACCCTAGGCCCTGGATGAACAACTCACATGAGAGGTCAGCAAAGTTCACAGTCTCTACCCCCATTATCTCCTGTTCACTGATGATTTGTAATCCAAAACCAAGCTCCTGTGCCAACTGTGAGGAGAGGAGATACCAATGTAGCCCCAGAGCAGGTCACATCTTTGGGACCCAGGATCACAACCAGTCAGTGGAGAATTGGGATTCAGAATAAGGCCAGTCAGGATCCAAAACTCTTTTTGACCTTACACACACACAGACTCTTTTTGACATTCAGCATCCTCATTCTATATTAGGTTTCAGTTCTGCACTTCTTGCTTGGGTGGTGGTGAGGATTATAGACAATGCTCATAGAATTCTTGGCACACAGTTATTTCTCAGTCAATGCAGGGGGTTCTGTTACTACTATCTGTCTGATATGAGAAAGTGAGAAACACATGTATGGTTAAGAAAGTTAGTTTTTAGTAAGTGAAGAGAAAACATATGCAACACACTTGATACACAGCGGTGAATACTCAGGACAGAGAACATTGAATGACCTGGAGAGAAGGTTGGGTCAGAAGCAAAAACTGGCTCACTGTGAAGTGAGTGGCCAAAGAAACCCAAAGGATGGGTCTGAGGAGTAGTGGGGTGAGGAAGACGGGAGAGGGGGAAGGGCATAGAGAACTGCTGCCACAATAGGCAGCTTCCCACTGGAAACAATGAAAGGCCTACCTCAAGCTCATCTGCTTCTTCACATCCTGGCCCATTTCTGTCCAACCCCCATCCACCTGTTCACTCCATTTTCAATCATCTTGAAAATTCCTTGGCTCCCCAAGCTCTCCATCACCTGAACCCCTCTTTCATGATTTCTCACATCCTTGTCCCTCTCTCTGGGGTGTTTAGGGGGATTATCCCAGCTGCTGTGCTCTCTTTACTGTGCCTGAGAATGGCTAAAAGCAGAGGGAAGTCTTTGCTGAAGCAGGTCACTGAGCATTGAAGAAGGCCCTCACACAGCATCTGCTCTGGAGCTGAGCTTCCTGCATCCTGTTGGTTTGGTGGGTCTTCTCTAGCCAGGCTTGGCTGCCATGGCCCTGAAGAGAAGGCTGGCTGTAGGCTCTTCCCTCACACATAGGCCACTAATCTGTGTACAGCTGCTTTGGGTGTGTCTAGCTGTGTACACTGATTAGTGGTCTACATGTGAGAAAAAAGAGTACACAGATGGTGAGTCAGCCCTCACCTGGGGAGTCTGCATAAAATGCTTGAGTGATGTTGAATTTGATGTAAGGGAACTTCATGACAGTCCTTCCATGGAGCCTGGAATGCCCAGGTCTTGTATGGTCTCTGAAGCTGGATCTTTGGCTTCTCAGGTGGCTCAGGAAATGCACACTTTCTCGCTCCTGGACCAGCCTAGATCACAGAATAGGGACAGTGCTTTCACGACGTGCAGTCTCCTTCTGCAGATTCATTGCCAAGATGCTCTCCTCTACACAGAGATGGAGAAACTGCATCACTGGCTGTGAACCTCCTGGACCCCAGAAAGTTGACTTCCAGTTAGAGTCTCCAGTGAGAGGGCATCCCTGGGGTTTATCCCCTCCATCTGGCCCACCTCAGAGCAAGGAGGCACCTTAATAGCTTTTCAGTCTTGCCCTGAAACCCCCACCCCCAGTTCTTCAGGGTGGTTCTCTCTGCTGGTTCTGGGCATACTAACCAAGTCGTGCCCCCTGACAGTCCTTCTACAGCTTTCTGAGCTACACATCCCCTGTACTGGGGAAGCTGGCTCCCAACAGGAGTGGAGGAATGCAGGCAGATGGTTTTGTTCCTTCTCATGTGTTATCAAGGCCACAGGCTGTTCCTTGTACCCCACCCCCAGATATCTTCAGTGACTTGTGGGGTCACCTCTGAGAGTGGAGCTTGCTCATATATTCCTGTTGAGAGCCCAAGGCATAGAGCAGAGGGCCAGTCCCCTAATGCACATTGTGTGTGTGCATGAGAGGCTGTGTATGAGTGTGAGAGGAAATGTTTGAGTGTGGGCAAGTGTGATAGCTTCTACAAAGGTAAGAGTGAGTGTGTATATGTGTTTTGAGTGAATGTGATAGTGTATAAATATGATTGTAACAGAAGATAAGTGTGTGCATGATTATATGCCATGATTAATGTGAGAGTGTGAATCTGTGTGTTTCTGTGCCAGTGTGTGAGAGCATTTTGAGTGAATGTGTGTTAAAATGCATGTGCAAGTGATTCTGAAAGTGTTTGTATGAAGGGTGAGAGCACTTGAGAGTGTGACAATGATTGTGAGTGACTGCAAGTGTGTGTTTTAGTATGAGCAATTATGAGTGTATGTCAATGTGTAAGCCAGTGTGTGAGTGTGGGTGTAAATGTGACTTGTGTCAGTGTGTTTGAGTGTGTGTCCTGTGCAAATGTGAGCAAGAATGTATGGTGTATAAGTATTAGTGTGTGCATGTGTATGTGTGAATGAGTGTTGGTGTGTGAAAGTAAGTGTGAGTTTGAGTGTGAGTACACAAGTCTGAGTGTGTGCCATTGTGAATGTGTAAGGGTTGAGTGTGTATGTGTGTGCATCTGAGTGTGTGTTTATGAGTGTATGTTTAGTGACTGTGTATGCTTGTGTATGCATGTGTGTGTAGCTGTTCTCCTTAATAGATAGCAAGGCATGTGTTCTCTGGCCGTTGCTCAGCATTCACAAACTCAGGGTAGGACTTTACATTCTAAATACTGGCTCTGTTGGCCTCCATCCTGAGACTTTCCCCACCTCCTTGCTACAGAGGAAAGTCCATTCTGGGCCAGGCTTCTAAGGTCATCTTCATTCAAGGGCACTGTCACAGTGCAGCTACTCAGTGCTCACACTGGTCACTTATGGACACCCTGGGTCACTTTTCTGGAGCCCTTCAGGATGGGTGCAATATCACTCAACTCTCTTTAATTCCAGCTACTCAAAATGGGAGAAAATGTCACGGAGACACAAGGAGACTCTCAACCCTGAGATCAGGGCTCACATTTTAAGTGTTGTAAAGTGAGGTTTCTGGATGTGGCATTAAGGTGTTCTTTTCTATAACTATTAAATCAGAAAGGAGAGAGGGAAAGCAATGGAATGGTTCAGGGGGCATCAGGTTTATGTCCCTGGGCAAAATAAACTTATATGCAGGAACTCAAGAATGGAACTCATGTGTTTTTTTTTTTTTTACCACTGCAGCTAAGTAATATGCTTTAAAGTCCAGAAGTGAGAATTCTCCAACTTTGTTCTTCTTTTTAAAAATATTTTTGGCTATTTGGGGCCCCTTACCCTTCCAAATAAATTTCATCATTGGTTTTTCCATTTCTGCAAAAAAGGCTGTTGTGATTTTTATTGGGATTGCACTGAATCTGTAAATTAGTTTGGGTAAAATTGACATCTTAATGATGTTTATTCCTCCAAACCATGAAAACGAATGTCCTTCCATTTATTTAAGTCTTCTTCACTTTCTTTTAGCAATGTTTTGTAGTTTTATGAATACAAGTCCTTTATGACCTTGGTTAAGTTTATTCCTAAATATATGATTGTTTTAGTTGTTATTTTAAATGAAATTTTTTTTCTGATTTTCTTATTTGATTGCACATCTGTAATGTTTAGAAACACTATTGATTTTTGGGCTAGAGTTGTTCATAGATCCTCTTATGATCTCTCTACTTTCTGCAGGTTGAGTGGTAATGTCCCTCCTCTCATTTCTGATTTTTATTTGTGTCTTCTCTCTCTTTTTCTTTGTCAGTCTAGCTAAGTGTTTGTGGATTTTGTTGATCTTCTCAAAGAACCAACATTTCATTCTGTTGATTCTCTCATTTTGTTGTTGTTATTGTTGTTCTAGATTTCATTTAGTTCTGCTCTGATCTTTAATATTTCTTTCCTTTGTCTTCGTTTGGGATTAGTTTGCTGTTCTTTTTCTAGTTCATCCAGGTGTGCAGTTAGGTCTTCAATTTTAGCTCTTTCTTCTTTTTTAATCTAAGCATTGAGGCCTATAAATTTCCCTGTCAGCATTGTCTTTCTGTATCCCATAGGTTTTGATATGTTTTGCTATCATTTTCATTCATCTCAATATATTTGCAAAATTCTCTTGCAATTTTTTCTTTGACCCACTGATTATGTAAGAGTGTGTTGTTTAATCTCAACATATTTATGAATTTTCCCTTTTTCTTTCCAGTATTATTTTCTGCTTCATTTTCTTATGATCAGAAAAAGTGTTTTGTATAATTTCAATATTTTTAAATTTATTGACGCTTGCATTGTGACCCAACATGTGGTCTATTTTGGAAAAGGATAAATAAGCACTTGAAAAGAATGGGTATCCTGTTGTTTTGGGGTGCAATGTTCTATAGATGTCTGTTATGTCTAGTTTTTTTTTATCATATTATTCAAGCTCTCTGTTTCTTTATTAATCTTCTGTACAGATGCTCGGTCCTATACTAAGAATGGTGTATTGAAGTCTCCAACTATTATTGCAGAGATATGTATTTCTGTCTTCAGTATGTGCCTCATATATCTTGGGGCACTCATGATAGATGCATAAATATTTAGTATAGTTATTTTGCCTTTTTTGTTAATATATAATGTCCTGTTTCATCCCTTATAACAGTTTTGCATTTAAAATCTATTTTGTCTGATATTAGTATAGCTACTCCATCCTCTTTTCGTTACTATTTACATGGAATATCTTTTTCCAGTCTTCCACTTTTAACCTGGTTGTATCCTTACATCTAAGATGAGTCACTTGTAGACAACATATAGATGGGCCATGTTTTTAATCCATTCTATCAGTCCATTTCTTTTGATTGGAGCATTCAAGTCATTAACAATCAATATTTTTATTGAAAGGCATTCTTACTTCATTTATTTTTTACTTTGCTTTTCTGTTATCATGTCTTACTATTGTTTGTCTTTTTACCCTTTAATTTACCCTTCCTAACAATCTTTATTTCTACACTCTTCTCCAAGTCTCTCACCCTCGTTTTTACCTTTCAGCTGCAGCACTCCCTTCAGTATCTCTTGTAATTCTGGTCTTTTGGTAACATACTCTATGAGTTTTTGTCTGTCTGTGCATACTTTGAACTCACCCTCTTTATTGAAGGATATTTTCGCCAGATACAGAATTCTTGTCTGGCAGTTTTACTCTTTTAGTACCTTAAATACATCATACCACTTTCTTCTCACCTCCATGATTACTGATGAGAGGATGGCACTTAATCTTATCAAGGTTCCCTTGTATGTGATGCTTTTCTTTTGATTCTTTCAGAATCCTCTATCTTTGATATTTGTCATTATGAATAGTAAGTATCTTGGGGTACATCTATTTAGATTTGTTCTGTTTAGAATGTGTTGACCTTGGAATACTGATATTTATATCTTTCACAATGTTTAGTAAGTTTTTGGTCATTATTTCCTTAAATATTCATTCTGCCCCTTTTCCATTGTCTTCTTTCCTCAGACACCAATAATGTGTATGTTTGTGCATTTCACTTCCCTGAGACACTGTTCCATTTCTCCATTCTCTTCTTTTATTTTCTCCTGTCTTTTCCAGTTCAGATGTTCTATCTTATTCTGTCTTTGAAATCACTAATTCTGTCTTCAAGCAATTCAAATCTGCTCTTATGTGCCTCTAATCTATTTTCAATCTCATCCATCATGTCTTTCATTTCCATAAGGTCTGTTACTTTTCTTTTAAGGCTTTCAAATTTTTCTTTATGCTCACGCAGTGTCTTCATAATATCCTTTATCTCTTTAGTCACATTTTCTTTAAATTCTTTAAATTGATTTAGGAGAGTTGTGTGATTTTACTTGATCAATTGTCTGAAATCTTGTATCTCTTCAGAATATTTGCTTTTTTTCCCTTTGGCATGGTCATCTCTTCCTGTGTTCTAATATGGCCTGTAATTCTTTTTTTCTTTTTTTTGAATCAGAAGTGAGATTATTCAAAAACGAAGGAATCAGAAAGACACATTTGAGACATTCTTATCATTATTCTCTCATTGATTATAGTTAACATTATTTAATTAACTAAAAAAAAAGAAAAGTGTCCAAAAATTTTTGTACAAAATGCATCCATTACTAAATGAAATCATTGAAGCCAATTATTTCTTAAGACTGTACATTTAAAAATAGCTAAAAACTTTCATTTTCAAATAGCCTTGACTTTATATTTTGAGCAGTACTTTCACTCAGCTAATAATTTGTATGAAAACAATAATAGGTATTTAACTCTTATTTTAAAGGTTTGCATTTTACCAGGTATCTTAAAATTATTTTTTATATTTTAAATATATCAAATATATGCATGAGAGAACATCATCAAAATGTAATTTTTTGCTGATATCTAGGCATCTGAATATGTTGGTGAATTTACTCTGTTGGCCAATTTGTTTCTCTTGCCTATTGTTTATTTTCCTAGCTCTTCTTTGATATTTGGTTTAATTTATTCTAAGGCTTTAAACTTGCCCAGCTTATGTTATGAAATTGTGCCAGGGACTCACTAAAGGGGCACACATTTTCTCCCAGGAGTAAGAGTACAGAGAAAACCAAAAGCAGTTTTTGTCCCTGCAATTTCCAGACTGGCCAACAGATGGCATATGTCAGCTCACCGTTCCACAGAGATGTTTCTTTTACTTTCCATTTTCCTGTGTTTTTGTTTGTCCAGAGCCCAGATTCAAAGTGGGCTCTATTGGCCAAATTCACTAAAGAAAAGCCCACTGACTCCCCTTCCTTTTTTCCTTGTAACAGCTAACAGTGAGAAAGTTGACTGTTCTCCTCTCAGTCAGTTGCAATGAGCCAGAGGTTTTCTCCCAACTTATTATCTTGGGAGTGGGGAGGGGATCCCTTCCTAGTCAACACGGTGTTTTGGTAACTCATAATTGTTGTTTTGGGTTCTTTGTCTCTCTGTCCCTCACTCTTCTTAGAGTTGTGTAGCACTCTCCTGGACTGCTGACCCCAAAGGAGGTCCCTTTCTTCATTGCTTTTGTGATAGACTTCAGCCCTGCCTACCTAATCTGATGCCATCTTCCTACACCATAATGCCCCCCAAAAATTTTAAAAGCTTTTAGATGAGTAATAATCAATGGCCAAATTTCATTAAGTAAAGAAAAAGTCCTTGAAATATATGAAATGCATGTGGTTATGGATGGTAATGTAAGTGACTGATGCTGGGAAATCATTGTTAAATAGAAATCTCAGTATTGATATTGAATAAAAAAGGTAACTTTATAACAGAAAAACTTGTTGGATGCCACCTCAATCTATTATGATCTATTCTAAGACCTGTTTACCAAATGATGAACTGCTAAAGAAATGAAATTTGACTTTCTATTTCTGTTAAAGTAGAAAAAATTGTTTTCTTCCAAAACTGCTGAAATTTTTTGTAGTAAACAGCATCTTTCTAAAAGAGAAAACATGAAGAAGAAATTAAATTGTAATTTGCTTATATATTTGGGGATTGTATGAAAAATTCTTAAAGACTTTTAAAATTCTCAACTGTCTAGTCTATCCTAATATTGATATGCCAGGTGATAGTGTTGGTTAGAGTTTTAGTTTTTCTTAGAAAGATGTAATGTTATAAAACCAACCAAAATCTCTTATCAGTTACACTGTTTTGCTCTGATGCTTCTCTAAAAGAACATGCAGTCACCCCATATAAACAAAAAATGAACTTTAAAGGAAAGCAAAGCAAAAGTTTATTTTATGTTTTGCCTGTTGATTAACATAACCTTGGTAAAAGAGTAAAAGTAAAAGAAAACAAAGTTCTACTGTAAGTAGTAGTCAAAGATATCCAGAAACAGCTTTATTTAAAGAAATTAGGGCCTAGATTGTAAGCTCTTGCAGCAGTCATGTTTATTCCTGGGCTCTGATCTCTAATTGTTATTTCTAAATCTTGAGATGCTTTACTTTTTTTGTATAACTTAATACTCACTAGAATTTTTAAAGTACCTATATGACACCAGGATCCCAAAGTTAGTTAGCCAGCTCTAAAATTAATTAAGAAGCATCCCTATGGCTACACAAAATAGTAGTCAAAGGAACTGCCACAGGGTGGTGCTTGGCTAAGGAACTAGGCATCCCTATCAAATATTCTGACCTAGTTTATATTATACAAGACTGTGAGGCCTGTTCTCAGCTTCAGCCATGAATAGTACTTTACAGCAGTGGACATATCCATAAAGCCACACACTAAGTGGATGGCCTTCAGTGTTGTTAGACAATACTGTGAAATTAAGTCAGGTCCCCAGTGCCATGCATGGTGTCTCTCCATTTGAGTTATTGGCTAGATATGTCACTATGACCCTAAAACAATAAAGGTGTCTGCCACATTTTCTGGTCATGATCCCAAAGTAAATGGAAATATGTTACTGTTTCAAACTCCTGTGGCTCTGCCAGCCAGCTATGCTGTGATAGTGCTAGATCTATGAAGGACATTTCCACAGGCACTATACAACAGTCTGGTGGAACACTTGATCCTACCTTCCTATTCTCTCCAGGACCAATGGTGCTGCAGTATGCTGACTGTGTGAAGGACAAACCAAGTAGCCTATGCCCATGGAGGGACTTCCAATTTAAGGATTGAGCCAGACATGCCTGTGTGGTCAGCAGACATAGGAGTTATGGAAGTCCTGAACTTAGGAGCTTACATATTAAGATCTAACTCTAAGCTGTGATTGATTAACCACTGAAACTGGGATAGCAAGGATAAGGCTGACGTGATTGAGGAAAACCAAAAATTAAGGAGTGTATCTTCCTCATTAAAAGACGCTTGAAGAAATCCTCCATCTTTGCTGATCTGGTAAAACTGTGCCATGTAGCCATCATGTTTCTTTTTTCTTTCTTCCCTCCCTCCTTCCTTCCTTCCTTCCTTCCTTCCTTCCTTCCTTCCTTCCTTCCTTCCTTCCTTCCTTCCTTCCTTCCTTCCTT
>JAQZBX010102991.1:0-11099 GCA_029593785.1 Cabassous unicinctus | reverse complement strand
TAAGCAAATTGAGCAGACTCAGAGAGCTAGAGTCTGGAAGATAGGTTTCCAGGAAATAAAAAGGGAGAAGAAGGTTGTGAGCCAACACCCAAACAGACATAATCTATGGTAAAGTGAGAATGTGTAGTTGCACATTGAAGGGATATGACAGGAAGGCAATGATAATATTGGGTTGGGTGGTGCAGGTGCGACAGGTTGGTAGATTGTGGAGGGTGGGTTGTAAGGTCCATGGAAATGGGGGTGGGTTTTGAGAGGGACCAGGTGAACACTGGGGATTTGCAGGTATGTGGTTGAAAGTACAAAGTTGGGAATGCTCTTATGGCAACATGACAAGGAAGGATTACTGATTAGGATGTTGGATGGGGAAGGGCATTCGGGACAGGGCGCACCTGGAGCAGGCTTCTAGGGAATGTATGACACATTTTGTCATAATGTGTTGTATCAGTGTGTGGAGACCCACATAATGAGCAGGAAATTGTTGGACTCCCATCCTGGGAACAGCTGATTTGTTCACAAACAGCAAAGCAGGAGTCTCTCAAGGGCATGGGCAGTTCCTAATAGGGGAGGGCAAACCAGTGTGTCAAGACCTCAGTGTTGTTGCAAGTAACTTTGAATCTTGTTATCCAAGGATTGAAGCCTGGGGGGTCTTTGTGGTCCCCGAGGAGAGGGAGAGGGAGGAATAGAATAAATGGAACAGGGGGTATTTAATGGGCAATGGAAGTGTTCTACCTGATCTTGCAATGATGGCCATAGGCCATGTTAAATATCATCAAAATTTTAAAAGTGTACAGTCTAAAATGTAAACCATAATGTAAACTATTGATCATGGTTAGTAGCTTTGTTTCTCTATTTGTATATTATTTATAACAAAGGTACCATCCATATATAAAATGGTATTAATATGGGAGGGAGGAAAAGGGGGAGGATGTTGGGTATATGAGAGTGCCTTGTATTTTGTATGATTTCACTGTGACCTAAAATTCTTTGAAAACAAAAAGAAAAAAAGTAAGACACTGGGGAATAAATGGAAGAAAATGTGACTGTACATACAGGACACCAGATATTACAGTGATAAAAGGCAAAATGTCAAAATTTCTTTTTAAATATTTTTCATCATTTTTTAATAGCCCAATCTTTTAGTTCTATTTTAGTTTTAGTTTTTTTTTAAATTTCATGTATATTATTTCTTTTATTGAAACCTATAGTTTTTATTTCATTTTCCTATTAATTGTATTTGGCTATTTTAATGGCTTCATTTTTGAAGAAGCTTTGGATCACAGAAGGATTACAACTGGGCAGGGGAGGATCATTGGTGTGGGATGTCAGTGATGGGGATACATAGGAGGAAGTTCACCTGGGCATACATATAATTATATAAATATGTTCAAATGTTCATGGGG
This sequence comes from Cabassous unicinctus, assembly GCA_029593785.1. NCBI lineage: Eukaryota > Metazoa > Chordata > Mammalia > Cingulata > Chlamyphoridae > Cabassous > Cabassous unicinctus. The sequence goes on along the minus strand of JAQZBX010102991.1, from coordinate 9,699 downwards.
CATTGTCACAGTGGATGGATACTCATACAATAACTGAGAGAATATTGAATTTCCATCCTGGAGAGCTCTGCCACATGCTCTAATGCAATAGAAACAGTCCCCCAAGTGCAGGGGCAATGACTGGTGAAGTAGGATGTTCCACTGATGCACCCTTGATATTGACTACTATGCTTATGAGCCTTCGTTCTTGAAATTGAAATTTAGCCTAGTGTGTTGGGGTGCCTAACATTTTCCTCCTGAGAGCCTCCTTATTGCTGAAATGTGGACTCTCTCTAAGCCAGACTCAGCTATAAATGCATTACATTCCCCAGCGTGGGACATAACTCCTGGGGATGAGCCTCCCTGGAACCAAGGGATTACTACAAAGCACCAACTGGCAATATAACTGGAAAAAGACCTCAAATAAAAGGGGGAAAGATAAAGACAAATGAGTATATATGGCTAAGAGACTTCAAAGTGTGCCGGGAGTTCATCCCAGATTTAAAGCTTATGCCTAACTCATCAGCATCTCAAAGACTACCAAAGTGGATACTACCCAAAATAGTGGGGCACCTGAAGGCTCTGAATACACACAGGTCCTATGGTCAGAGCAGATAGTTCTGTAGTTTGGTGTCTTGCCAGTGGACCCTACTTTGGATTTTGTGCTCCTGAGACCTACAGAGTTAGACTCAGTTATGGCTTACCTACACATGGCTCATCTGTCCCTTCTATTTGAACCTATAATTGGTGCTGGAGTTTATAGGTGTACATGCAATAGACTTAAATCTTTTGACTGTCCATGTGTCAGTTGGTCCCTGACCCTGAGCAGAGTTGCTACACATACTCCCCAGTCCATTGGACTCACCCAGGACAACTAACAAGGAGTTGAAGGTGGACAACCACCATACCAAGAAATGAGATAGCCTACAACTGCAAGCAAAAAAGTCCCATCCATCAGGTTTATGGGATTTAAGCTCCCTCTCAATTACAGGTGGAGTGGACATCACCATCTCAGAATCCTCAGGATTGGGGAATGAACTATGGACTAGAGAGGACTTACAGGTATTCTACTATATACTTATTACGATTTTAGCAATGGAAGAAATTACAACATTGATGTGGTGGTAGTGACCCCTGGAGGGTCTGAGGGCAAGGATAGGGAAAAATACGTGCAATATGGGGGCATTTTCAGAACTTGGGAATTGTTCTGAGTGTCATTGCAATGACAGATATAGGCCATAACCTATAGAATTGTGTGGGAGAGATTGTAACCTACAATATAAACTATAACCCATGCTCAGAGCCAGTGCTCCAAAATGTGGTCATCCATTGCATTGAATGTACCACACTAATGAAGATTGTTGTTCATTTGGGAAAATGTGGGAGGTGTGTGGAGTGGGGTGTATGGGAATCCTTATTTTTTTATGTAACATACATGTAATTTAAGTATCTTTAAAAATAATAAAATATATTTAAAAAACAAAATGAAAAAAAAAAATCTAATGGAAGAGAAACAGTAAAGATGCTTTATGAAAGTGTGGAACTAGTTTAGGAACAACTGCTCTAGAGATTCATATTTCATGAAGATTCTTTCTTTCATCTCTCTGCATTGTTCTTAAAATTGACTTCATTTTCTCCAACTGGGGACAGAGTTATCTGTGTAGTGAGAGATATTTTTGAGGTCAGCTATTGGCTCATAGATTTATCACACTGAGAGGAAATTCTTCTTATAGCACCAGTTAGAAAATTTCCAGGGAAAAATCTTGCTTATACAAGGGTGGATTGCAGTCTCTCCATGAACCAATCATAGTAGAAATGCTAATCACTCACTATTTCCCAGGAATTTCTTCCCTTTTGGGAGGGGAACAGTTCTTCAAAAGAAGAGCAGTCACATAGACTTGGCAGATGAGAGAACTACTGTGACCTGGGTAGCAATTTCAATTTGTGGATACATCACTATTATTTAGGTGAGAATCCATCTACATAAATTTATAAGCATTTCTTTATACATATTACATAGTAATATATATATATACCCAGATAATCCATAAATCAATGATTTAGGTGCAAACAATTTATTTTGGGCAGGATCAGAATAAGGATGATGAGAAAATGGGGAAGTCTGACAGGAAATGAAGTAAACCAATGAAGATGTGCTAATGAGTAAGTTAATACTTTGAGCAACTGTAGCTCAATACCACTCTGATCCATAAAAAGACTTGTATCAAGTCCCCACAAAGGATATGGAAGCTAGGGATTTACCCACACAATTCTGTCCCTCATTTGTTGTGGGTTTCTCTAGGGCCTATAAATTCCCAAGCATGCTTCATCACTCTGAGGAAGTCCTCAGGCAGAGAGACAAATGTGCTTGAATACAGAAGGTGCCAACATGTATGAAAAGTACTCAGTGAAGGGGATGGTGATATTCTGTGTGGGCTGAGGGGAAATACGCAGGGCTGAGAGTGCCTGCTAAATGAATGCAAATCTCCTTACTTAAGCAAAAACCTGTGGAACAGTATTCAGTAAAACTGAATATTTCAAAATATGTTTCAGTTACATTTAAAAGTCAAAAAATAATATCCACATCCAAATGTATAGTAATGACGCATGGGAACATATTGGTGACCAGTGGGCTAAGTTGCTCATCTTAATTCAATAGCCAGACCCTCAACAACTCAATAACCCATTAAGGCATTTTCCTCTTTTAGCTAGTAAATATAAGACTCTAAATAGCTAATGTATATTAATGTAATTTTTCTTTTTCAAGTGCTGTTAAACATTTGCTCTAAAAACTAAAGATGAATTTCACTGTTGAAAAACTGAACATTTAAGAAGTAAACTTAATGATGGTTGTGATGTGTTAGATCAAAACCAAGGCATCATATGCCCTACCTCACACTGATTTTTCAAATTATCAGCTTCACTGTACATAGCTTAAGAAATTAAAGTGATAATGAAAAATGATTATATTAATTCTTTGGGGGAGTCAACTTTTGTGACAATAGAAATTGCCAAAGTCCTCAATATGTTTTGTGTAGTAAATTTTGCAAATTAAGTTTATGGACCCTGCCAAGCTGCAATGTCATTTTGATAGCAACTCATTGCAGTATGGAAATATGGTTTTAATTTTTCCATGGAAAATAAAGAACTTAATGTTACTGAATGTAAATTCAAAGAAGATTGGTGATGAAATTTTATTTACAGTGCCACACAAAAATAACACATTGTATGTGAAAAAGAATCACACATCACTGAGGAAAAACTTAGGAAACCTCAAGTTATAGTTAATAAGAGGTATTAATAATAGGACAAAAAACATTGAATGATCAGGCCATTCTGGAAGGGCAAGAATAACCACTGCCAAATAATTCAGCCTAGAGAGGAATTGAGAAATGCAGGGCTCTGGTCTATCTTATTCAGAGAATAATTGCTTAGTTGTTGAAAGAATGGATGAATTCAAATAGATTGGTGTTTGAATATTATGCTTGATCTTTACAATATATCAAAACCAGAAAGCAGATGGTAGATCTTTTAGTAAGCATTAATAATAAGGAAAGCTAACACTTACTGAGGATTTACCATGTGCCTACACTGCTCAGCATGTAACATGAATTATCTCATGTAGCCTGACAATGACCCCTGAAGGTAGGCATTATTTTCTCCATTTTATAGACAAAAAAATAAAACTTAAAAAGATTAAAGAATTTTCAAATGTCAGAAGAGGAATAAATGGCAGGTCTGGAATCCAAATACAGATGGTCAGAATTCAGAGCCCACCATCTTTGCCTATTACATTCCACTCCCTTATGTGCATTCAGAAAAGGTATCACAAGGAATATTTCAACCATGCATTGAAAGAAGTTGGCAATATATAGTGGTGACCTAGAAATGGTGAGAAAATAATGTTCTGGGGAATGTGGTAGAGTAGTGGCATCTATCAAATTGTACCTGTGCCAAGAATAAGTTATCATTACATGATATACACACGAGGTATTAGTCATTATTAAGGCAGCATTGGAAAATATATTGAATATGACATTTCAATGATGCTAGGATACAATCTTTGTGATGCAATCTTGTCAGATATTTTAGAGTTGCTGTAATAATATGAACAGTGAGATCCAGAAATTTCTTTTTACTTCTCAGGACAAGCAAGATGCTGGTATGAACATTTAAGCAAGGTAAGAAATTACCTTTCTCTATATGTTAAAATATAACCTATTATTAGCTAAATGTCCTCTAAAATTAAAATTGAATGCCATAGTTAATATTTTTGCAAACTTAAACAGACAGAATATGCATTGTAGTTTAAAAATTTTATTGTTTTAACAATTTAAGGTTAAGCAAAATCCAAATTAAGCCTGGATTATAGTAATTCTAATTTGAAGTTTTGCATTATATCTGACATAAAATCTGTAAAACAACGTAGTTTAATGGCATCATTAAACAACACATAAGAATACAAAATTTAACTGAAAAGTAATATAGCTTAATAATGATGGTAAAAATTGGCAGAAGATACCTTTATTGGCCCCTTTGATATTGAATCAGTTTAAGAATGTGGTACTTTTTAGATATTATTAGTAATTTAACTTTGTAACACAAAATTCTTAGTACATTGCTTTCAAGCTTCTAGACCAGTTTCATTGAAAAGTGTGAGAAGATTGCAAGGCAAGTTGTTTAAAGATTGTTTCTATTTATGTCTACTTCTTTGTATTAATACAAGAAAATCTTTTTAACAACTTGAAGATTAATATCTCACAACTATATTGCAGTGATTCATGAAATGGGCAGCATCCCATTCAGAAATAAGAAAGGACCTTCAAAGAGGGAAAGAATGGGCAGGGTTTAAACAGCCAGGCTTATATAAACAGAAAGGAAGTTTACAGTATAAATGACCCCATTACCAGTTATCAAGATAGTATCCTTATTTGGCTAATGTCAAGCCTCAGGGACTGGGGCACACAAATTAAATATCTGCCAGGCTATGATAGATTTCAGGTTCTAGGAGGACTGAGTGCTCACAAGAAACCATAAGTAAAGTTTCAATTTGCTGATGTGAACCTTAACTTTAGTTGCTCCATCTTAGGCCTATGTGCAATATTTAACAATTTACCCACTTTGATGTTGCTCAGTCACTGAGATTTGTGATCAAAATTCAAGACATGAGTGCCACGCTCAGTTACCACTTGTAGTTTCTGCATGGTATTCACAGGTCACAGTGCAGGGCTTATAAATATTTGTGATGCCAGTGTCACCTTTTTGTTCATTCTATTTTTCATCACTCTAGGAGCAAAGAGATCATTTCCTGATTCACACACCTGGGTGCACCCATATACAATCTTTAGAAATCACAGAACACGAAGGAGACTATAATGATCATTATGAGAAGTAAAATGTTCAATGTTTGAAGTATACTCCTAAGCCATGGTCCCCCATGACCCAAATCAGTGAAATTAAAGAGTTAAAAAAATGACCCAGTGGAAGGGCTTACCTGTCTAAGCTATGTGGCCTATTTCATGTACTTATGTCGTTACTTCCCCAAAAGTGTTTACCCTAGTACAGCAGTTGTGTTGGCAAAAGTACAAATGACTCCTTGTTTAACTAACAAGTAATCAAAGACAATCCTATTATCTAAATACTAAAATTTTGGCTGTGTAAATGTTGCAACTCCATGGACATTATCTTAGCAGCTTTTGCTTATGGTTTTGTACTCATTTTCATTTGGAATGTTCTACCATCATAAGTACAGTTAAAGCAGCAGCCTTTCATCCTATTTCCTGTCTTCTGATAAGTCTCTCTAATTCAGGGAACAGTTCTTTTAAAAATGAGACCACTAGGACAAGTTGAGTATCAAGAGTTGTTGCATGAAGCCTATAGTGTCTCAGTAAAAGTATTTCCAAGCCAGATTTAAAATGCACCACAGATTTATCTTTCATTTGTTTGCATGTATAAATTAAATGCTAATCCATATGGGCAGGGTAAACCATGGGAATATATTTCAATGACAAACTTTTAGGTTTTCAAGTCCTACCAATGAAATATGTCAGGGTCATGGGGTCCTGAATATCATCTCCAGGGTATGCCATTCTGCTTCATGCATCTGTTTTTTGAGCTTCACCTTGACCCACTAACACATGAAGCAAATGAGAAAGGTCCAGCAACCCAGGGTCATAGGTCCCAATGAGCATTTAAATTCTTCATAAACTTTCTGAGTGTAGGAAACTCCTTAGTTATGACCTTCAACTCTGTTTTTGACTATATGAAAGTTGTCTGCAATGGCTCTCCACTTCTATCAGGTGGCTTTACCTTAATGGGTGTCTGGTTAGTAGTAGAGTGAAATAGTAGATCAGTCAGGGTATTAGGTAGATTGAAAATAATCAGGTAGAGAAGGATATAGAGGAATTGAGGGAGGGGCAGGAGGAGTGGTGTCTGTTAAGGATTTAGAACTGTTATCAAGTCTAGATTTCTCATGATCCCTTAATTTCTCATGTGACTTTTGTAAAGAAACTTTTAATGAAGCTATTTTTGAGTCTTGCAATTTCTTAGTATACTCCAAGTACCCGTTAAAATAAGCCCCCTATTTGAGTTAAGTCAGGAATCCTTTTTCTCTAGTGCACCTCTGAGGTGATTAAGATTGTATAATTGAAACCTTCTCCATATCGACCATTCCATTTCTACTTTGTCTTTTGTGAGACTTTGCTGCTTATTAGATAGGCACAGCTTCAGCCTTATTTATTTTTGAACAGGATGCCAGATTTGGAGAATCAAAGTTTTAAAAACTTGAGGATTCCATTTCATCCTGTCATTTCTTAACTTGTGCTCAAGAAAAAGAAACCTGCAGAAACAAAAATGAGACTGTCAGACTACAACATATGGCTAGGGACTCAGGCTCAAAATTTGAGTATTCTCATCAATAGGATTGACCAGATAACTTTTGGATTGAGAGCTAGTGAGATCAGAGAGCTCAAACACAAAAAGAGTGGAGCTCAGATATAAGAGAGCTCAGATCCAAAGAGAGTTGAGCTCAGCTCAAACACAAAGAGAGTGGAGCTCAGATCCAAGAGGAATTCACCCAGGACCCTATCATTCAGAGTATTCAGTGGGACCCTCACTTATCTTTCTCTTTGTCTCCAGAGTTGTCAGTAGTGACCTTCAGATACTCTTTGTCACCAAACTGGTAAAAGAAAATCTTCAACAAGATGAAAATTAAGAGCTCACAGGTTTATCAAGCAATTTATGAACTGAGACGCATTCCATCCAGAAAGCAGATGAAAGATCCTAAAGAGGTAGAAAGGTCAGTGTTTATATAGACAGGCTTACCAACAAATAGTGGAGCTAGCAGTGTAAATGACTTCATTGGCTTTATCAAGATATTATCCTTATTTGGCTAACACCAAGTCAGAGGGACTCAGATACACAAATGTACAAGGTACTAGTGGATTAAGATTTATTGTCCTTATATTTTGGGTTCTGGGAGAGTTGAGCACACACAAGAAACAGTAACCAAATTAAGTTTCAGTTTGTTGACATGGGGATTAGCATGAGAAGTTCCTTCTTGGGCTTATGTGCACAATTTAAAGTATGAATCAAGAGATATTCAAAGCTGTGCAACTAGAGCAAAATATAGAACTGAATTACTGATAGAAATGTGAAACTAGTACCGATCCATTGAAACCGACTTCTGATGTGTGCTTCTCAGAGGACGATTATTGTCCCCACTGATTTATTTTCATTTTACTTATACAAATTACTTAAAAATAATTATTTCAAACATATTTCAAAATATAGAGAATAATTTAAAAATATATACTCCCTCAATTTTAACAAGCAATGACATTTTATAATATTTTCTTAATTCCTATTTTTAAAATAATATGTGTTTGCATTTGCGGAGCCCTTCCAATCCTATCACCAGAAGTAACAACTATTCTGAAGTTCATGTGTACTTATCTTTTCCATTTTTAATTTTTTTCACAGATTTATAATCCATAAGCATACATACATTATATATAATATTATTTATTTAAAATTTTAGCAAACTCATAAATCATATACTGGTCATATCCTACTGCATCTTGCATTCTTTTTACTCAGAATCTTAGAGACGTTCCATGCTGAATTGCTTAGATCTATCTCATTCATTCTTTTCTTTTTTTATTGAGGTTTTATAAACATATATTGAAGAGCAGATGTCTAGTGCACAGCTATGTAACAGCCACCAAAATAAAGATGGTGACCATTTTCAGTATGCAACAGTTTTCTTTTATGTCCTTTACCAGTTCATGCTTCTCATAGACAATCAGCAATCTGACTTCTAGTACCATAAATGAATTTTCATTGTATTTGATCCATATATAATTTGAGTCTACAGTATGTACTCTTCAGTGAGATTCATTAAGGTTGTTGCATTTAACAGTGCTGTTTTTTTGTGACTTTTTTTTGCCATTGCTATATAGCATAGGTTTATATGAATATAAAACATCTATTCACTTAGAATATATATATATATATATATTAGTGCAGTTTTCATTTTTAGACTTTTATGAACAAAGCTACCATAAACATTTTTCTACATGTCTTGTTGAAATGTGCACTCATTTCTCTTGAATATATATTTATGGGTGCAATGGCTAGGCCACAGGATAGGAATATGTTTGTCTCCAGAAACTAATGCCTGGTTTCCAAACTGTTAATACCAGTACCCTTTTCCACTAGCAATGAATGAAAGTTCATTAGCCCATATCTCCCTGATCATTTTTATGTCAGGCCTCTTTTCTTGTTGTTATTGTTCATTTTAAAAACAATTTATTGAAGTATATCATTCATACATGAACATACATAAATAATAACTGTTAAGCAAACATTGTGAACTTACCAAACAAACATACATAACATCATGCAGGGCTCCCATACGTCAACCCACCACAAATATTTTGCATTGTTGTGAAACATTTGTTAACAAATTATGAAAGAGCATTGTCAAAAAGTATTACTACTAACTATAGTCCACATCTTATTCCCCTATACTTTTTTTTAAGGATTTATTTATTTATTTACTTTTATCTTTTTTACACTCCCCCATTTTTGCTGTTTTTGTGTCCTTTTGCTGGGCAACTCTCTGTGTCCATTTCCTGCCCTCTCTTCTCATCCTTCTCCTCCTGTCTTCACTAGGATTCGATCCATGGAACCTCCGATCTGGGAGAGAGGTGTCCTACACCTGTGCCACCTTAGTTTCTGTTTTTTGGTGCGTCTCATCTTGGCTCTCCCTTGTGTCACTCTCCTGTTATGTCATCATCTTGCGTGTGTCTTGCAGGGCCTGACGGAATACCCTCGCACAGGGCCTGACAGCGTACACACGCATGGCCTGGGGGGCTCACCTGCTTGCAGGGCCTGGCGACGCACCTGCTCATGGGGCCTGGTGGCCCGCATACCTTCTATGTTTTTCTTTTTTCCATTTTTATTGGGAGGTCCCAGAGATCGTATCCAGGTCCCTCCATATGGGAGATGGATGACCAACCTTTGAGCCACATCTGTCCCCCTGCTATATCTCTTAAGGTTGACCAAAGATACCTAGAGTTACAATCATTTCCCATACAGGATGGTCATATAATAAATCAGGCTTGGTTTATCACCAGTATTCTAAAAACCAGACCTAGGGAGAAAAACTAGGTCTTGGGACACATGCATGGTTTCTAATTTAATGAATGTTTAGGCTAC
>JAQZBX010102990.1:0-11097 GCA_029593785.1 Cabassous unicinctus | reverse complement strand
CAGCTCTTTTATAAGCAGGGAAAGGGGAAGTGCATTAAGGCTTAGGTGTCGATACATGATTGGGTAATTTGAGTTGCTAGGCGTGGTAGAGATGGTGACTATTCGCGCGCGCGCGAACATTGTGGCGCGAACAGTAACAGGATATGCTATTTTAAGAAGAAGAAGAAGAAGAAGAAGAAGAAGAAGAAGAAGGAGGAGGAGGTAGAGACGGCCATGACAGTTGTATTCATTCGACATTGCCCCCAACACTTTTCCCCTGGTGTTTCAATAGCCTCCTAGCTGAACTATCACATCCAAGCTATCTTACTCATAGCTTCCAAATTAATGTTCTTCAAAGCACACTTCATGATCATGTCACTTTCTTACACATGACCATCAAATGACTATTAAATAAACAGATATTATAAAGTACCTACCAGGTTCAGGAACTCTGCCAGGCAATGCTAATATGAAGATAAATAAAACAGGGTTCTTGCCTTTGAGACATTTACATTTTACAAATTTTTTTAGGGAAAAATTTTATGTAGTATTTACTATGTATAATTTATAAGAAATGTGTAGTTGTATAGCCATATTGATACATCTATATGTGTATTTTATATATATACACACACATACCTATATATGCATATGTTTACACTAGCAAAAAAGAATAAAATAATTTAACATTGTTTCAAGGCCAGGGAAATTGACTGTTAAAGACCATTAAATGCCTTAGGCAGTTTTTTTTTGTTTGTTTGTTTGTTTGTTTTGAGGTACCAGGGATTGAATCTGGGATCTTTGTATGTGGGGGAAGCTGGCATTCAACCGCTAAGCCACATCGGCTTCCCTGAGTTGGTTTTCTTTGTTATTTTTGTTTGCTTGCTTGCTTGTTTTTTTAGGAGGAATCAGGAACCAAACCCAGGACTTCCCATGTGGGAAGCAGGTGCTCAACCGCTTGAGTCACATCTGCTGCCCTAGGCAGTTTATTGATACCTCTTTACAGCTTTTAATTTTAAAAATATTTTCATTATTTGTGTAACCAGAAAGCATTTTATATGGTCAATGACTCGGATTTTGTCTTTTTGCTTTAAAGAAATACATGTATGTGTACAGTATAGTCATATTAGATTAAACAACATTCGATCTGAGATATTTTCAAGTCATTATAATTTATCTCTTTAGCACATACTCTTTCTCTCCACAAACACATAGTATTATAGAGATATACAGATATGCTGAATGTGCAGAGAAAATATAAACCTGAGTCCATTAATTCAAGTATGCAAGAAAATAACATTACATTCTATATAAAAAATTTACTTCCAATCTGAGCCCCTATTTTGCTCACATGATAGGAATTTGATAACTGTTTAGACCCCACCCTCCTCCACTAGGAATATGGCTAAATTCTGGCAGTTTATGTACTGCCCTTATAGAGGGAGAGCATCTGGTCTGCAAGTGGGCTGAGTGTGTAGGAGTTTGCTAAATTGACCATCAGCCTATCTGATCCACACAGGTGTTTGTTAAAACATGCTTTATTCCCATCTGCCTGGTCAGCTCAGGTGGTGTGACTGCCCTCTCTTTTCTGTTCCTAACTCCTATTTCTGGGGCATCTCTATTCTTTTCAACCTACCTGGCTCAAATATTTTGTTTATTCTTAAAATTCTTTCCCTGTCCTTAAAATGGTTACTTGGCTTTTACAGATCAATGCTTGGAAAACTCCTTTTTTGCTCTGCTTTCCACACTTTCAGTACCAAACAGCCCATTTGCATGAATAGAGGGTGAGAAGGTGTGTGAGAGGGGAGAGAGGAGCAAAGCAGAAGGCAAAAGAAAGAATTACCCCTTATATGATAGACATTAGAAATTTAACCATATACTATAGCAGGATATATGACACTATGATGTCACCATAACACTTTTCAGAACCCAGGGGATTTAGAATTCATTATATTACAGTAATGGCAAATAGTAAGAGTAATTTTAAATTTCCACTTACTACATTAAACACTGTTATTTTTCCTGGACTAATATACCACTTTAAAGAATCTTCTTTAAAGAATCTTCTTTAGAAATCCATAATCTGATATGTCATTCCAGCACTTAATTTTTAAACAGACACCATCTCTGGTGTATTATAAATTTTTGCCAGTTAACCATGAGTGAGACTCTTAAGATTTTGATGTTAACATTGTAATTAGCCTTTATAAAATATATGATGATGGTAATAATAATAATTCTTTTGGTGAATTGAGTGTTTATTTTGTTCCAGCAATAAATAATTTTATATCTGAATTATTTAATCCTTAGATGATACTATGATATACTCAATTTTATTATATCTATTTTATTGATGAATAAGTGAGAGGCAAACTATACATCCAAAATTGCACAGCTGTCTGTACTTTACCTTCAGACTCTGACGCTTGTGTCAAGTATTTTTGAAGAGACGGGCAAATGGGAAGGATTATTATAAATTAAGCCCCATGTTTTACAATTTCTTCATCTATAAACTGGAATAATAGTAGTATATATCTACCATGGCACATATATATGGCACTTTACATATTAAGAACAGAGAATATACATAAAATACTTAGCAAGACCTTCCCCTGATCAAGAGGGCAGAGTGAGAAGCTTCAGGGCTCCGCCCCTCACAGAAGCTTTGAATAACCAGCAAGAACTGGCAAAAACATCTCCTAGGAAACAAAGGATTGCAGTGCAGAGTGAGTGCCGATTCAAGATAAAAGGCATCTTAAAAAACGGTGTGGTCTCTTGGTGCTCTGGCTGGGCTCTTCTCCCATCCCCTCACCAGTCCATGCTCCCAGTGCAGGTCCCTGGGCCCAGTTTTGGAGGGAAAAGAAACCCTTATATGCATAATGGGGATATGTGTGTCTGTCCCATTCTTTCTGGTGGTGGCCTGAGGGACTGAACCAGGACACTTGGGGCAGGCTTGCTGTCCCAGAACTTGCCCTGCAGATAGAAGGCAGCTCAAGACACTGTTAAAGAACACTGCGGGAAAGCAGTCAAGCAGTGGCTGACTGGGGCCAGGGATTGCTGGCATAGGACCTTCAGTGTAGGGCCTGGACCATGAGGAAACTGATTCCTAGGGAAGAAAGAACATTCATATCCATGTAAATGGGGGAATTCCTAGGGCTACACAAGCATGCCCAAGCCATGTGCTATAAGGATAAGGGAGGTCCCTACCCTTTGGCTTCCAGCTATTCTTTAAACACTGTATGGATAAACTCTTCAGAGAGCTCTTATACAGGTCAATTTGCAAAGACTGGGAGAGGTGTTTTCTTTTTCCTGTTTTTTATTTTTATTTATTTTTTGTTGTTGTTGTTAGCACCTGGAATTCAAGGAAATCTCCACCATAACACTGGCTGAATGCAATCTTAAGGCACAGTCACCTCAGAGTCTAAGTTCCAGCAATAACACAATAAAGTATCAACCTATCCAGGTTTCAACAAAAGATTACAAAACAAAGTACTCAGTATGTTGACTATACCTACTGAGTGCTCAATGAATTTTAACTATTACTATTAAACTTTTAAATTCTGGATTCTTTCATGAAATAATTTAGTGTTAACTATATTTGCAACAATAGCAAAGGTTTTATTTCAACTATAAGTAGTGTAGTATAAGACATTGCATCTCACAAATCACTAGTTATTAGTTATGAGATAAACTATGATGTTGATGCCACTGAAAATATCTCTTGAGTCTCTTTACTTTCTATTAATGTGAATTATTTCTTCCTTTCCTTCACACATTCTTTGTGATTGCTCTCGTTCTCTCTTTCTCTCTACCTCTCTCCATCCTTTTTCTTCAAATTGTCCAGCAATTTTTCCTTTGTGTTTCCCTTTCTCTGTATCTTTTATCTCCCAGGCTCTTACAGCTGACTGAAATGTTGCATTTAGAAGCATGTGCAGGAATTATTTCTCCCATATAAGGCCTGGGAATTACTTCTACCACCAAAATTTAACTACACATTATTTTCAACAGAACTAGGATGAAAATAGCTGTTGCACTCTGCCACTCCCAAAATGCTGAAAGTTCAGGAGGAAAATATTTTGCTTTTTTTGTAAGGAATTGTTTTTCATTGTGGAATGTTTGTCAGAATTACATTTATTTAAGATATTTTTATTAATGATAATGACTTGTTGGTAGACACATTTTTATGACCTGACTTTCCTGAGGCCAGGTAATGGCCCTCCTACTTGTATTTCCAGGACCTAACCAATTTTCAATACAGAGTAGTTGCTTAAACATTTTATTGAAGAACAAAGAAGGAAAGAATAATTCATTATGGTGTATGAATCTGTATTCCTTTTGGGGGGGCATTGTACATATTAACAGTGTACAAACTTAGGTCTCATCAATTCTGGGAGACTTACTGGCAGAAACATACATAATACATACTCCACAAACATATCCCAAACCTAATTTAATGATTAATTTAAACTCTTGCCTCACTCTGGAAGCCTAATATTTATGGTGCTGTGCCCAAATCCATACAACTCTCCAAAGAAGCCCAATACTTTTCAGAACTGCTTTACTTCCTAAGAATATCCCAGGGATGAAACCTTATTGAATGTTCTTTTTCGTTTTCAGGCATGTTTTAGCTAGCCTACTTGAAATACTGTAAAGAAGCTTAGGGAATCCCTAATTATCATCTGAGAATTCTATGTTTGTATTTTTGGTTGTAGCAAAGAGACTTCAAATTTGATTTATAAAGACAGACCCTGAATTACCAGATGATTAAAATTTTACAAAAACAAAGATCAAATCGAGAAGCAAAGGAATTCATTACCCTTCCTAAAATAAAATTACTAATGTGCAAATATGGGAAAGGTCATTGTATTTGATACTTGCATTATGCATAGAGAGATGAGGCTTCTTTTGAAGTGTTTATTATAATGATTTGCCATGGGACTGAATAATAAAATCACTGAGTATAATTAAAATGCAGAGTCTTTGAGTCCTATAATAATGCACTAGTGAATTTAACACAGCCTAGGACACACCGTTGTCTAATTTGGGAATGTTATGTTTAGAGAAGAAAAGGGAATCAGCAGTCTGTGCATCAGAGGAGTGATCGCATAATGCAGAAATCATAAGGCATAATTGCTGTGAGACAATTGACATCTCAATATGATTTGACTTCCATCTAGCAAAAGAGTATTTCATGGACTTTATCAAGGGAGTGTTAAAGAAGAGGACTAATAGGGAGCATAGAGTGGTATATTGACCTGATATATATGGGATGTGGAGTCAGAACACATTAATTCAAGTTCTGGCTTTCTACCTTCTCCTTCTGATAAAACTGGGTAAATATCAACCTGCCCGAGTCTCTGTTTTTTCATTTTTAAATAGTGGACACAATAGCTACTTACCTATTATTTAGACTGAAAAGACACACACACACACAAAAATTAAATTGTAAAGTAGCATAAAATGCCAGTTAAGCTTCAAAAATAATAATTTTCGTTATTTAAAGGATTGAGATACTCTCAGTGACCATACTGAAATGAAGATAGTTCTTAAGATACTTCCTGACATCTAGATGGCTTTTTCAGGATTCATCACAGTTCTGAAAGATGTTTGTGCAAATGTGGTATTTGTTTTTGCTCTTAATCTGATGTTCTCATTATTTTCTTTTTACATTACTTTTTTTAGGGCCTGTCAGATTTTGCAAACATTTTATCATTTTACCCTTTATGAATATATGCCAGAGACTGAGTGCTGTTTTTGAATGGTTTTTAAGAAAATCTTGGGAATAATTTATTCTTTCTATAGATTATTTTCTTAAGCTCAGTTAAGACACTGCCTGATTACTTAGTGAGTCTAAAATTGAGTGTCCTGTTTGTAGATTCGAAACAGGTAATGGATAATAATTATTACCTTGAGACTAGCAGCATTCACTTGAGAGTGAAAATTACATTGATTCTCTGACTTGAGTAAGAATATCTTCTACAGAAAATGTTTGACATTTTTCTCCTCCTCTCTACTTCTTTTCTCCCCTTTATAACCATCATATCTCAGTTCCAGAAATTCAGGGTTAAAATGAGTTTTGTAGTCATATATAATACAATTATCCCCAAAAAGGATTTTAGTTATTTAAATTATTTCTATACTTAAGATGAGGTATGCTTTTCATTAATGAAATAATTTTCTATAATTTTAATGAAATCAATATCTATATGTGGTGCAAACATGACTAGATTATATAATGTAATATGTAGAGAAAATGGAGTCAGCACTCTTGGATTACCAGCTGTGTGATTTTTGGGGAGTTAGTTAACCTCTCTGAGCCTCAATTTTCTCTTCCATAAAATAAGAAGAGGGATAAAAATACCTAATCTACCCACACAGTTTTGTGGTGGATTTCTTTCACACAAGAAGCATTATTTAAATACATTTCAATAGGGCAGACTGTCTTGTTTTGAGATGCTTTTGTTGAAAGAAAGGCTACCGATTTCTGCCTATCTCTTTTGTTTTTCCTTTGCTACATCTTCTTCTGTATCTCTTCAGTGTAGCTGTTTCCAGCATTTAATCTTTGATCACCTCTCCTCACTCCTTATTGGTCTTACCTGTTACAGGGGTTTTCCTTTAGTTCTCTAATCCATCTCTGATACCTGTGCCTGTTTCCTTAATGATAAACCCCATTGTAGAAAATTGTAGCAGCGCTCACCCAAACACTTATTCCAGAAATAGTCCCTCTTTTTAAACTTCTACACCCAATAGTTCACCAAGGTTTGTTAAATTTACCAAAGATTCCCCAAATCTCTCTATAGACACTGCTTACATCTCTCCCACATGGGCTGTTAGTACAGCTTCTTAGTTTCCCTGTCTTCTATTTCACCTCAACCCTAATGTATCCTCTACCATTCTTATCAGAGTGATCTTTCTAAACCAGATTTCGGATTTTGCTTTCCCCTGGCTGGTAATTTTTTTGGGGGGTGGAGGGGTTCATGTATTTTACAGGAAAAAGTACAAATTCATATTATGACAAGAAGAGCTCATGCTGTTTTCTCATATGCACCTCATTCCAGACTAATGGGATTTCCCAGAATAGAGCATGGTCTTCATATCTCTATGCCTTTGTACATGTCCTTTCCTTGAAATATTGCTTTTCCTTTTCACCCCAGCCTCTACCCACCCACCACCCACCCTGTTACCTGAGAAAATGCTCCCCTCAAACATAACTTCCTCTCTGGAATCTTACCTGCCTGGAGGCTGTTTGAGGCCTCCACTGATCTGTGATCTCAAGGAGTCCTTCACATTCCAGAACTTAAAGGCTTTAAGATTCAAAGATTATTCTTTTCCTCATTTTTTTCCTTTCTCACTAGTCAAGCTTATTCTCTCATCTTTTGCCTAGCAAAAAAATAATAAAATTTCGATGGATGGATGTTTATTGAGAAGAAGAATTAATGGTAACACAGTTTAGCATTTCATTTCTTATCACCTCCAAAATAATAACACAGAGGAAGGCAAAGAAAATCTCCGGAAATGGGAAGAAGAGGAGGGAGTGGTGATAATAAGCTGCTATCTGCCTTGACAGAAAGAACCCTCCTATCCTGCTTGTTTCGTGCTTTAATAGAGATTCTTTTTGACTCATGTTGTTTATGACAAGTTTGGGCCAGTCCTCTGTTCTTCTATTTTGTTTTTAAAGTATAATTGTAGACATTATTATGTAATGAATAATATATCACAATAAGTTTTTCCGAGGCTTCAGATTAGTAAAAGTCTTTCTTTTCCAAAGAGGCACTAATGACTGGTGATTCTGACAAATGACACTTCTCATTTTAGAACAATAGACTCCCTTTATCTGTCTAATTTAAAGATCTTGTAGGTAAGTTCACAGCTATTATTAACATAAGAAAGAAATATATTTTGGAAGAAATGAATTTAATGCATTTTAATTTATGCTGGTTTATTTGTCTATGGCATGACATCTATTTTTTAAGACTAAAATAATCAAACTTCTAAGTAATACATTAATAAGAATTTAAACATCACACATTTCCATCAGAGAGCCTTGAAGTACACGATGTGATCATATTCCTGAAGCCCACGATCCATCATGGCAGGGAACCAGTGTATCATATTGTCATGGCAACAGGATGTCTTCTTAGGTTTAAATTTGTTTGTGTTACAGATCCATAACTTTAAAAGCTAATCCAAAGCTTTTAAAGAACAACTTGTATTGCTTCTATGGTTCATGCTGTATGCTAAAAATTTGTGGCTATTTTGCAAATGGTAATTTGAGTGTTCTTTACTTTTATTCTTTTGCCTCCAAAGTGTGCAGTTATTAGACTAAAATGGTTATGCTTAAATGTTTTGTTTTGCCACTTGCATTCCTTCCATATAGAACTGTGGGGGGAAAGATTTTCTTCCCCACATTTGCTGTGCAAAGACCCTGGATATGTGTCTTTGAATGCAAATGCATGTATTCATTTTTTGAGGCAATAATGATGAAAAAGCAAACAGCTATTTTAATCTGCTGAATATTCAGAACTTTATAAGCCTAATGTGTTGTTCTAAAAAGCCCAAACCTTGCAGCACTCTGAATTGTTTCTGCATGGCAAAGACACTTCTCTTGCTGAGATTCTCTGTAAGCGCTGAAGAAAAACAAATGCTCAATGGTCCTGTTCATTGCCTAGAAGAACGTCCTTGACATCTTCGCATTGCAACACAAAGCTGACAGCTGGGTTCCATTTGGAACAGGGGAAAAGAGAGGGGGGCGGGGAGTGGGACCCACAAAGGGTGAGAAGAGAGGGAGGACGGGGAGAGACAGAGTTGAGCAAGAAAGGGAGAAAGAACAAGAGAATGAGAGATGGTTATTTGTTGTAATTTTTAACCCCTCAGAGTGAAAGATGGAAATTTCGCCTATCAGTATGCACTCTATTATTTCCCTCCAGTGAAGCAAGTTGTTTTTGTAAGTTAGCTTTGTCTTGAAAGAGGCACACAGATGAAGGTTATGGAGTGAATGTGAAATAAACAAGGCACTCTGTGAGGGTCTTAATGCTTGATGAAAGAGAACAGCACCTGCAGATTACCAAAAACAAAAAAACAAAACCTGTAACAAGGGAAGATTGTCCTACCACGTGCCAGTTTTTCCTATTGCCAATGATTTGTCTCAGCATATACATACATGGGGTACGAGACATTCAACGTGCTTTTGAAGGGGGCCTCAGATGTGTTTGTCTTACTATATTTGTTTGGTGTTTTTCCTGCTTCTTTCTTTGGGTGTGATTTAGATTTTGGAGGTTTTATGCCTGTTTATTTACTATCAGTTTCCCAAGAAAAATGCTAACTTTTATAAAGTCTATTTATCTATAATTTGGTTTTTTTTAAAAAAAGAACTCATTTTGTGAATCTAATGGTAATTGGTATTTGTAATGGTATTTGGTATTTGTAACTCCTTCTGAGGTCCTTAACCATAAGCTTTAGGAAAGAAAATGAAGAGTATTGTGTTAGAAAAGAATAGAGCATTTGGCCAGGAAAAATGAGCCCTTTACTTCTGTTGTTGGAATATTGACTAAGCTTCCTAATATCCCTGGTGATAATCTTGTATGCCCATTGCAGAAAGAAAATCAGTAACATTTTAATATCAGATCAAGCCAGATGTTCAAGGTCATGATATGCTCCAGATCTTGGGTGTACATTAGACATTTTTCTTTTATGTTACTCAAGCTTGGGGCTGTTTATGATTATTATACATACTCAGTAGATCCCTGGTGGCCTCAAAGAGTAAATACTTGCTCTCAATGTCCAGCTTGCCCTAAGAAAATTGTTTTTGGTCATGGGAAGTCTTTTTCATACATTTATGTTGGTATTAAGTATTTATCCCAAAAACATCTTATATAGCACATTTTCTATGCTGGTGAAAAGGTCCAATCTTTGTAAAGTATACCTGGACCCTTTTTTCTTTCTCCTTCCCATCCCATCCACATACCCATTAAGGAAAGACTAAGGTCAAACTCACCTGAAGGAGAAAGAATTGTCACCTGGAAAAGAGACTGTTTTACTTCTTCAGAGATTGAATTTATGAGGAAAGTTCAACCAGGGTTTAATGGGTTGAATGGTGCTCCACCCCACCCCACCCCCACCCCCGGAAAAAAAAAAATTATGCCCACATTAATTCCCTGGAACCTGTGAATGTCTTTTCTGGAAAATGCATTATTGCAAAGTTAAGGATCTTGAGATCAACCTGGATTACCTGGGTGAGCCCTAAATGCAATAACAAAAGAGAGACAGAGGGAGATTTCAGACAGAAGAGTAGAAAGTGATGTGACCACAGGGGCAGAGATTGGAACGATGCAGCCACAAGTCCAAGGCTGCCAACAGCAATCAGAAGCTGGAACAGAAGAGAGCCTCTGGAGAGAATGTGACACTGTCCACACCTTAATTTTGGACTTCTGGCCTCAAGAACTGAGAAAATAAATTTCAGTTGTTTTATGCCTCCAATTTGTGGTAATTTGTTATAGGCACCCTTGCAACTACTATCCATTTATCTATGATCTGACAATAATAGATAATGGTGGTTGCTTTTTCATGAACATCTGCTCAGCCTGTGAGACCTCTAGGTGAGAAGCACCTCGTTTGAAATTGAGGAAGCCATCAGGTGGCTTCCAGTTATTCCTGTTTCCTTCTGCCAGCACTTTGGCTCTTATGCATCATCCTGCTGAAAGTACACAAACTTCAGAATCAGTGGCTTCTGCTTCTCATTTACAATCTTCTTTCTGTCTTTTCCAATTGGATCTCACTATCAATCTCAAGTTTTTATGTCTCATTAATATGAACTAAAAATGAAGAATAAACACATGGAGTTTATGTAGTTTCTTCCCAGGAAATCATGTTCATGACTCTTAAAACCCCTGAGGTTGTTTTTTTTTTTAATCAAAGCATTTTGCAACTTCTGGCCTTTTTTCCCAGAAAATTCTAGGTTTAACTAGGAACCGATCATAGAGGAATGCCAGTCAAATAGAATATTATAGAAAAGGGCTGCCTAATCAAATGCAGTCTCTTCTGTTGCTTCTGATTTTTTAAAAATTTTATTGAAGTATATCATTCAGACATGAACCTACATAAACAAGTATATAGTAAAAG